>VYZT01000630.1:0-38869 GCA_013400735.1 Pomatostomus ruficeps
CAAGATAAGATAAGGCTGTGCTCTGCATCAGCAGCCAGAAGGTTATCTCACCAGGCGCTGGATAAAAGCTTGCTCTGCAGAACCTAAGCAGCTCTGCCAGAACCCCAAAAAGCGTTACCCAGGAACTGGAATGTACAGAGAACACAGGCTAGACTTAAAGTCTAAAAAAAAAAAGCACAATTCTGAATATATTTTGTCTATTTGTTCCCATGAAAAAGCCAAATAGAAAGTTCTTTACACTACGAAAAGGAAGTCTAAAATGGTAAATGTAAGGTTATCACATAACAAGTTTCCCCCCTTGCCTTCATTATTGTTTTTATATACATGTAAAAGTTATTTACTATATAACATAATATAAAATAATAGCACCATGATGAAGGCTATACCTGCAAAAACTAGATTTATTTAAATATTCTCCCTATAAGCAAGCAACATACTTGGAGCATCAGTTTATTTTCTACCTGAAATTCTTCTTCCTGCATTTTTTTATGGTATTTGGGTTTCTTTTGTTTGTTTGTTTGTAAGACAAATGGCTGCTATTCCATGAGGGTTGGGCCTTGACTGCTCACGCGGCTCAGCACTGACTGATTACTCTGAGTTTAGATGATGCAGCTCTCCACGGAAAAAGTGATCTACTCAGCTGCCCAGCAAGGCAAAGGCCTTGTTTTTAACTTACAGCAATAGCCTGTGTTTATTATATTTTGAAAAAATAGATATAATATATGCTATTGGCTAGTCATAGTGTTGATCACTGGCTCCTAGATATATTAATAACACAACCAATTACTACACAGTTATAGATAAGGTTACTAAGCAGTGCAACGATGGTAGGGAGCAAATCAAAGACCTCAAACAATGAGAACATATGATATTAAATAATAATAGAAGTCAGAAAGTATACTCCATCTGTTTAAAGATATCTTCATGCATTCATTATCACAATGACATGATCATTTGTAGTACCTCAGACTGATCAAAAACAGAAGTTACAGAATTACTGAAATACTTTTAGTTGCATCTAATATGTTACTTTTACCAGACAGACACCAGATGCCCAGGTGTGGTGAGTTTGGTCTTTACTTGCAGTTAACAAGATGCTTTCCTGACCTGTTATACCCTCCCTACCTATTTTTAGAAGCATTTCACACTTACTCATGCAGTGCTCATCAATGTGTGAAATGAAAGTATGAACTGATCAGTATGTGAAAGCAAGGTTTACAGAGTTAATTTATGAATAAATTATGCCAGGGATCCTGAATATATTTAAGGAAGGCTATGCCGCCTGCTAAAATGAGCTGTTACTACTACACAGGCCTCTGAAATCAGAATGGCTGCAAGCAAACCTTGGCTGGAATTTACTGAGGTGGGGAAAATATCAGCAATTTACTAAATACAGACAGTTAATTGGGTTTTGCTGGGATGACAAGTATAAAATCATATCTTTAAATATGAAAGGCAGAATTGTAAAATCTCAGTTTCTACTTTTAAAGATGGGCAATTTAAAGCTATTGTTTCAAGCTATAAATATGGTTTACAAATAAACTGTATTTTTCTACTTAAGTTGTTGAAATGAAAAGTTCCATGTGTTCATCTTATGCCAGCGTGTTAAGAATGTACGTGCTTTAGCTGTTCAAAAGAAGCTATTCCGTAATACATAAAAAGTGGATATAACCTGTTAAATTTGTCTCATGCTCCAAAATAAACTGGATCAACTTCTTGCAGTTTGGGCTCAAAGAGACTGTGAACAACACACAGAATTAGGGGTAAAATCAAATGAAGAATAATAATAGCATGGAAGAATCCTAAAGATAAATGCTCTGTTAGACCTGAAATGCTCTGGAAACTCAAAGCATCCAAGAAAGATTTAATTCATATACGGGGCACTAGTAGGAAGGCAAATGGAAAGTAGCTTTATTTCTGATAATGGAAGGTTCTGGTACACTCAGTGCATCTAGACAGATCATTGCGTGTGTCAAACCAATTTTGCAGAAGATGGGATACGTAGCATACTTATGTCTGATGTGACTGATAGCATATCTACTCCCCACTTTCAAAACAGAGTGGTGGTGGGCTTTGATAGCATATTTTCCAGCACTGGCTAGAAAGTATTATGTGTACATGCTGATGAAAAAAATAGGATAAGCTTGGTCTTTTCATCCTCTAAAATTCTTCTAAAATGTGCTCTTGCTTTCTCTTCTGAGCTGTTCCATAAGTATTTGACAAGTAGAACATGTTAAGGAATAAAGTACTGAGAAAAGTGAAAATTTAGATGTAGATATTTTCCTAGAAAAGTATGCTTTAAAATTATGATAAATTTAAAACCATAATAACTTTTAAAGTGGTCTCCTAAGTTTGAAACCATGGTCCTAAGTCTACAATTAGCTGCATGAAGATGGAGATATGTGTCTCCATAAAAACTGCCAGGAAGCTGGGAGGCACACTCAAGTTTAGTACCTTCTGAAACTGATGAAAACTATTTCAGAGGTTTAGAACTACTGAACAGAAACATTACCCTGCAGTTTTGTAGGTCAGAAGGGTTGTGTTACTTCACTAAAACAAGACAGTTTTGTGATTAAATCATCTAACAGAAAAATAAAGCAATTATTTCTCAGGTTAGACTAAGAAAGCTCACTTCCTCTCATAATGAGTTTCAAACATTTTTCATTCTTAAAAAAAACCCCGATTTTCTCAAACATTTGAGTACCTCTTAGAATAAATTACATTTGCTTATTCAATTATAAAATTTCTTAGCTTTTTCATATTTTTTCAGGGTAATGTTTTAAAGATTATATTAGACTCACTTAAATAGTTTCCACAGCTCCATTTCAGCATTTTTTTTTCTAAATAAAATGACATGGTAGTATTTTTACTTTTTTGAAGATAAGATTTACTTTTGCACTTTCTAAATTAAGCAAAACATTTTTCTCCAAATATATAAATGACAGAAAATTATAATATTGAGTATAAATTCACAATTGTTTATTTGTCACTATTTTAGTTGATTAGACAACAATTTAATATTTTTTGTTCCAATGTTGAATGGAAATCTTTTAGAATGTGCAAAAAAAATTATTACTTCACTGAAGTAGTAATTTACATGGTGTCAGTGTAATAACTGAATTTAAACCTCTTCAAAAATGCTGGCATTTTTCAGAGATGAAAAATATATGGGATATGGTTCCAAAAGGTGCAACTAGGTAAGGATGAAATTAAAGAAATCTTGTGGAAAAAAAAAATAAGGGGAAAAAACCCGAAACATGAGAAGGTGTTTTGTAGCACAGCTGCAAATTGTGATTAATGAAGCTTGGTACATTAGTGCACTAAAAAAAGGCTTCCACTTTATGTCAGCTTGTCTGATCTGGTAAATTTGGAGACTGATTTTTAACATGTCTGATAGTTCTCTTTAACTTTTTCTAATCCAGTGGTTAGCCCTGCTTTGGCTGGAAGCAGGCGTGTCAGTTGAAAGGACACAGCCGCTTACATTTGCTTCTGCTGAGATTACATTCATAATACCTTGTAATTAAATGCTCTGAGTTTGTTTAAAAATAGGCAGGTTTCTAGAAATAAAAATGGAAATGTGATCAGCTCTATTTGCATAAATTGTACATATTTACATTAAAAAACCCTGTAATCCTCTGTGTACTATTGTTGTTGCATATATAAAAGTTCAACCTGGTGCACAATTAAATCATACGAAAATACATTAAAAGCTCAAATGCTGTCTTGTGTGGCTTATGAAATAATGAATATTTTCTGCTCACAGTCTCTGCCATTATAATGTTATTACACAGTCATTAAATTGAGGCTGTTATTCCACTGCTAAAACAACTGATCAATATCCATTACCATTCGGTGATGTTTGGAGCCAAAATGAGATTATATTGCAAATGAGCCACAGACCAGGTAATGATCCCTCCATTTTGGTATATTTAAAGGCATTTCCTAAAGCAGATCATTTCCTTAAGAGAGAGTACAACTTTTCCATCAAGTCACCAGTCTAGGAAAATAAAAATGTTCTTTAATTACAAAAAGCCTTACATATTATGATTTATAATGAAATAATAGTGTTCTCAGCAAAGATAACCACAGTTGGATCAATGAAATTGTGTCTGGTTTCTACCTATTGGGTTTTACTTGTTATAAATGCTGTGTTACATAGACCCTGTGCCTTAGCAAAGAAACAAACCAAATGATGTTTCTTTGAAGTCAGAATTTCTCTTAGTGTAGTATACTTCGAAGCTTGTATAAAAATAAATAAATAAATAAAGGTGGGAGAGACTTCCTTAGAGGGATTTTAGTGGTTCTTTCTCATAAGACCCACAATAGTTTTCCCTTTTCTTATCACTTACAAAATCGGGCCAAAAATCTTGCAAGTTGTGCTTGAGTGGTTCCTCCAAGGCCCTGTCAGTCACTGACTTGAGGGATCCATCTTTTGTTATCATCTCTGTTATCTCTGGATCATTAGTGTACCTGGGAGTTTATAAGTTATTATTATCTTAATTATTCCTATATATTAATCTATTCTGTGTTATGTTAATATGTATAATTTTTCTGTGGGATTTTTTTATGTTAACAGCTTATACTCACAAGACAGATGTCCTTACACCCAGGTATCCATATCTCCTTTACATTCCACATATCATTACAATGTGCAGAACACAGGAGGTTTTCCAATAGCTCCATCTTGCACCTGTTTTCAGCTGGTCTTGAAGTTTCCCTATTGAAGCAGAAGACTTCTCAAGCTGTTAAACAGATTTGGACAATTTACTAATATGTAGTATAATATAGTAGCAAAACATATCTTACTACTTTATCTAAAGATCTTTTTCCCTTTCCAGCTTGTTTTTTTTTTTTTTTGTATTTGACGGATTTCATTAATTTTATTTTTCAAAGTGGATATCCGTAGATACATGGACAAAATGCTCAGTTTCTTTCAAAGATCTTTTTAGAACGAAATCTTCTGTTTCTTTGTAATTCAGTCTTCTGTTATTTTGAATATATTTATAGAATATTAATAGCACTTTAGCCCTCATCAAGGAAGATCAGCTCAAAAAAAAAAAAGCTTTACTTTTTATAATATAATGAGTACTTAGAAGGCAAAATTACTCATAACTATGACCAGCTTATGTAGGTGTCTCGGTTTGGGAGACAAAGGTGTTCAGGAGAAAACACTCAGGGATGAGCACCTCCTCCAAAGGGAAAAGGGCTTCCCCCCTTCCCTCTGCCAATGAAGCAAATTAACAACAGCAAAGGAAAGTGGAGGAAAAAAGGTGACTATTAACACGGGAAAAACTATCTCTTAACACAAAATGAAAGTAGGGGAAAAAAAGAGAACAAAACAGGAAAAGGGTGCCTGCGATGAGCCGATGGCACAGTGGGTGGAGCTGGTGGATCTTGGTGACTCCGCCTCCTCACTCACGGGCGTGGCATTCCTCGCAGCTTGGACCGGCTGGGGCCAGCCCGCCGGGGCCACCCCGCAGGCTCCCTGGGCTGGAGCAACAGGACAGAGGGTAGGGAGACCAGAGGGAGTGAAAGGAAAAACAAACAAAACCTCCTTCAAACTAGCACGGGACAGAAAGCCGTCCCCTCACGAAGTCTCAGTTGAGAGCCACCCACCTGCCGCCTCTCCGAGAGCCATTGACCCACTTGGCCGTCGGGCTGAGCCGCTTTTATCGCTGCCTTGCACGTGCCGGTTTGGTTAAACCGACCCCAGCTCAGGCCCCACCTCTCGGGTCTGTCTTACAGGTACAGCGGCAGTGGGTATTAAGCAGGCAGGTAAGGAATAAAGTGGTTCCATAATGTCACCCCTGGACAGTAGGTATTTATATATTAAGTATAAATACTTCCTATGGCAGAAAGAGTTTTCCCAATACTAAGGTAAAAGTTTTGGAAGTTTAATATTTCCTTTTCACTTGCCTCTATTTGATATTTCTGTGAATCTCACTGTTCTACAGCAAGGCTCTGAGAGGCTTCTGGCTTGTCCTAAAGTCAGTGTCTCTTCAAATGTACAGAATAATAGAGGCAAATAAGTTTAGCTCTTTCACGGATTAAAATTACTTTATCCTCTTTGTAGTCCTTCATAACCATAAAACAGGCTGTGATTTAATTTTCCAGAAAACAGACACATTATCCACCTAAGATATTCAGTAGGAAAAAAAAAATGGAAATGGGCTGTGTTCCAATGGTAACTTTTGTCATTGCTCTCTTCTTTCTAATGTAAAGTTACTGCAGTTTTTAAAAAACTCATATTCCTGGCCCATTTCTTTGGATAGATCATCCTTAGCTTCTCAGCTCTTTGGCTTGTTCTTTTATTCCTCTCAAAAACTTTTCCCGCTTACTGACTCAATTTGATACCTTCATTTAGCGAGCACAGTTTGGTTTTCTCCACTTGCAGAACTTGCAAGCATAACTACTTCTTTGCAAAATCTCCTCCTTTTCCCATGAAACATCAAATGAAGGCATTACTAGATAGGCAGCTGGTGTCCTGTGACCCCTGTGCGTGTCACACTGGGCCTCACTGCTTCCTCCTGCCTGCCTGCCTATCTCACTTCCACTCTGTCCTGCATCTTCTCTGTCATGTTGCTGTGCAATCATCAAGCTGCCTCTCTTGGCCACCACCCCCGCCGCCACTGTACCACGGACTGCAGTGGGAGCAGCGTAAGACTAGAAAGGAATAAGATCCCAAGATCCTCTGGGGAATGGACTGAGGCAGCCACAGTGCACAGTGCTGTGGTGGTTTCACTGCTCCTGGCACCCATGCAGAGCGAGTAAAGCTTGCTGTAGTCCTGCCTTTGATGGCTCTCTAAACACAATCTCGGTTTTAGGTTCCTTGGCAGAATAGTGTGTGTGGTAACAAGAACAATTGGATCATAGTCCATAGCTACTCTGAGGCATGATGGTAGTAACACCAGCAATAAATAATAAGAAACAGCAATAACCTTGCATCATCTGACAGCTCAAATGTATACTTCAGGAAAAATAAATAAATCATGGTTGTGAAGAGACCCTTACAGGCCCTTCTATACTACTATATTCTGCTTCATTTAGTGTAAAGTACATAACCCAGCCTGACAACCTGACAGAAGAATCGTCAGAAGATTTAGTGGAATCATGTGATTTTTCTTTCTCTAATCAAATGGAGAACTGACTTGTTTTGGCAAAATTGTAATGAGGTTTAGGTTGTTGACAGAAGAAGGGCATGTTGGTGAGAAGCACATAGGTCATGAAAGCTATCTAATCTAATAAATACTATAAATCTTAATGAGTTTTATCTTGGTGATTTTTTTTTCTTACACCGTTGTTTCTGGGCAATTTCCTACTCTTAGTTTATGTTTTCTACGTTAATACATTAATTGCATCTTAGCTTTCAGAGATCTGAGGGCTGGTGCTGGTAGCAAAACTCGATGCTCCTATTTGTAACAACTGTTTGATCAATAATGCATTGCAGATGCACAGCCCGCCGTACATTGCTGCAAACATCCAAAAGGAATGCCTTTCTCCTACACATGCTCCACAGCAGCACAGCTGTGCAGTGCCCAGCACTGCTCTACTCAGAGGCCAATTAAAACCTTGCTGTGTAATTTCAAGTCGATTAGAACCCCGCCAAAGGTTAAGTTATTGCAATTACTGACATTTAAGTTGTAAATAAACAAGGCCTGAAGAGAAGAAAGGAAGTGGGATGCTATTTTTATTGCATGAAAAGAGTAATTTTGCTGCAGTCATGAAGATATTTCTGTTGTTTTCTTCAGAGCTGCTGAAGAAAATTCTCATTAGCTGTGGCTGAATATAACAAAAACATGTTGAAAAAAGTATTTTAAAAGACTGAAGCAAAAGAAGATCTTAATTTCCTTTTACCTGCCTCATCAAGATTTACTGCTCTGAAGGAAAAATGTAGGTGAACTGATTTGGGTGGATTGATTCTCTTCTATGACATAAATGCAAACTGAACAGAATCAAATTCTGTCCATATTACCATATCAAGTTCACTGGGCACAAATGAGAGTAATTTCCAGTGTAATGCAATGTAATATAGACAGCAGACCTATTTAGACTTGATGTTATTATAAGAGAAAATGAGAATTACTACATTCTATTCAACAAGTTCAACAATAATGATCATCTCTAGTCTTTAAATGTCTCATCTTATAAGAATGACTTAAATGTCCCTAAGCTACATGCATATTAATAAGAATTTTTTCTCTTGCATTAAAAAAAAAAAAAATAAAAAAGCTTTTTCCTACCCTAACTAATAACATTGTTGCAAGGAGTAACATGGCTTTATCATTACTTGGGAGTTCTTAAATCAGTATTAAGTCTTTATGTAGATAATAATATGAAACTTCCTAAGCTGGATGCAAGAACTGCTAAAATTCTATGGCATTGGTTACAAAAAAAGATGTACCCATCTCTTCTAGCTTTAATATCTAATAATATTACCTTTCATGACACTACATTCATAAACAGTACAGTCAATATATTATGCCAAGATAAAGAATGTGAAAATAGAAGAGATATAATTTTAATTATTTTGGAAGCTAGGCAGAAAACAATTAACATACTAAATGGAACCTTTTGCTGTGGTCTTTAATTTCTAAAGTGTTGTTTTCATTTAGTAAATGTTGTTATGTTAATTATTATACACTATCTTGCATGATTTCCATTTTTAGCCATTTCTTCAGAACTTCACATAATCTCTATTGCTTGACAGATGGTAACTAAATGGCCAATGGCCATTCTGGTAGCTGAGAGTAATTCAGAAAATGTTTTTTGATGATTTTCAGATATTTTAAAGATGGTTCTTGAGCGTTAGATATGTCCTATGAATTCAGAAAATTATGTAGCCAAGGCTACTCACCCTTCTCAGGAAAGTCAATATATTAAGAGGCAGTATCAATTATATTCCCTTTTGCATATTTCTTTTAGAACCTTGAGTCCTTCCGTTTCTGTTACTAAAATCCCAAATTATGTGATGAGGTAAACAGAGTTCTTTAGTTCTTTCTATTTTATACAAGCAAAATTTTATTACCAACATCAGTCTACAGACAGAACACATAAATTAAAATTTAATGCCTGACTGTTAATCATAAGTCTATCACACTAAACTTTTATTCTTTTAAGGCTGGTTTATACATTTCCCTGTAAATAAGGTAAAATTTTCCTTTATTGTTTACTCTTGCTGTTTTCCTTAAAGGTCATTTTATATGCCTGAGTTTAACAGTAGAAATGAAAGCTACATAGTGTTTTAGTGGAAAAAAACTACAAACTACCAATTCATCTGGGTCTTCTCGCCTTCTGAGCAGATCACTGGTGTATGTAGTGTTGTCTGTGGGATAACACCAAGTGATTGATGGTACTTTTTTCCTACCTAAATGCTGTGTTATAAGTGTTTAGAATAAAATTAATTTTACTAATGGAGTTTACTGGAGTATGAATATCATTGGGGAGTGTACTAACACAGTGTTTCAGTGGTCCAATCCTGCTTCAGTTGAAGTCATTTGAAAACATACATTAATTTTCAGAGGCAAGTTTTGGCCTCAAGAAATTCAGAGAGAAAGTCATACAGCATAAAGATAAATAGTCCAGATTTCAGGATCTTTTATGCCAGATTTTTAAAGGTATAACTGTCAACATTATTGGAGCTTCTACCAATTACATTGATATATAAAACCAGATTAGGCCCACCAAGATTAGATTAAGACTAAGATGTAAAACAGTCACATGGGGCATTACCTGCTTCAGTAATTCTTGGTCATCAAAATAAATATTATAATTGCTGCAGGATTACTTACATAGATTAATGGACACAAAACTCAATGCAAACCAGTAGGAATCTATAGGACTTTTTTTCTGCATCATTGGTTTAACTGTAGTGGAAGATCGCATTATGGTTTTATGCATCCATATGTACTTTTGACATGACTCTGAGAAGTTGTATGTTTATTACTTCGACCTTAAGTAAAATGGAAAAAATGCTTCCTTTTCTTTTAGGAACTTGATACTCTGTAGCACTGAGCACATTATAGAAATGTCAAGGGCTTTGAATTGCCAATAAAGCCAGAAGCTTGAAAGGTTGAGTCATATAGACATTTATTTTATAGCAATTAATAACCTGAGAAATTAAGTCACTAATATACTATACATCTTAATTAGAAGCTGCATCTTCAATTTAATTACTTTCCTTTAACTTATCTTAAATTTAATTACTTGCCTTTGCAGCTCGCTTAACAAAGGTGCAGATTCTATATAAGATTTACAATGGATTCAATTGTTGTTTTGTTGTTTGTTTCTGTGAAACTTGATGAGAAAAAAGATGAACACTAAATGATCTATTTTTGCTCTCTAGTTGACATGCAGAATTGTCACTGATCCTGGAAGACTCCTTACAGAGAATACACCCAAGTGCTTTTAGAGAAGTATTGAAGCTACCCTCTATTTTAGATGGCTAGCTGGTTTTAGTTTATCCCTTCACACCTTTTGTAATAATTTATGTTGTATTTTATATTATTGCATGTCCAATTAAAATTATAGACCAAAATAAGCAAAAAACCCCCAAAAAACAGAATGGAAAAGGCTTCCTATAAATACAAATTTCAAAGAAAGCCATGAGCTAAACGGATGTCTCACCTTTTGAAAAAAAGACCAAAAAAAGCAGCCAGCCCCTCACTACCGGAGAAACCCCTTCCTCCAGTGTAGTCTAATGAATTCACAAAATTAATTTACCTTTTTGTGCTTTGCATAGATTTGTTTCCTTTTTTCACTAACTCAATGCTGCACATCTAACACTCTTAATTTAGCCCACTTTCATTCATACCTTATATCACCTACCTAATTGTGTCTTTATCTATCTCCTGTTCAGATGACATGAACCAGTTTGCACACAAACATTTTGAATACAATACCGTATCAGCTGTGCATGTGGCCCACCAGAACATATGCTCATATTCCTTGTTAACCCAATTCTTTGAATTTATAAGAAATAAGAGACAGTGAACAAATCTTTCTCAGCTTTTAGACAGAGAAAGATCTGTGCATAGACCTCAATTCTGCTGTCAAAGAATTCCAGCCCCTCTAGTGCATGTGAATGTGATTCAATAAGCCTCTTTTCTGCCCTGCTGACTTGCCTAGATAAATGCCTTCATCCACTTAGAGCTGATAATGTCCTTCAATGGCATGCTGTCTCCAATAGTCAAATCTCTGCTTCACATGGAATCAAGGAATGGTTTGCCTTGGGAGGACTTTAAATATCCAACCCACCTGTGGTAAGCAGGGACACTAGACCAGGTTGCTCAGAGCTCCTTCCAACCTGGCCTTGAACATTTCCAGGGATGGGGCATCCATAATTTCTATGGGCAATCTGTTCTGGTGCCTTGCTACACACAGTAAAGATTTTTTTTCCTAATACCTAATCTAAACCTACTGTCTTTCAGTCTGAATCCATTCCCCCTTGTCCTGTCACTACATACTTTTGTAAATAGTCCCTCTCCATCTTTCTTGTAGGCAAGGCTGCAATTAAGTCACCCTGGAGCCTTGTCTTCTCCAGTCTCAACAATCCCAATTCTCTCAGCCTTTCCTGACGGGAGAGGAGCTCCATCCCTCTCATCATCTTGGTGGCCCTTCTCTGGACTTGCTCCATGGTTTGGCCCTTTCTACACAGCATGGCCTTTCTGGATTTTTATGGTCACAGCATGCCCTCTTTTTATTTACAGCCATCTTCTTTCTCCCTCTGCTCTTTCCAGATATCAGTGGTTTGGTGTTTGGGCCTCAGAGACTCTTGTCTACTGTAACAAAACTGTCAAGAGACTCCTCATAATCTCATAAACCTGAAAGGATCTTGGCCACCTCCTAGCCTAAGGTGTTTAGATGCCTCTCCCTTCTGATTATCCTAGATCCTCTGGGCTCGGGAGAGGAATTGCAGCCTTCCCATTTGACAAAAGGCAAAGACATGCATAGAAATCCAGGATGCAAAAGTGGGCCTATCCCTTAAATTATTTTTTTGCATTTTGCAAAAGGGAGACAAGGTGCCTAATCAGGGCCATGGATCCAGCTTCTAGATGACAAATTAACTTAGCAATGTTTGGAAGTGTGTTGCTATAGGATATTGCAGAGCTATATATATCTGAATTGGTTATTAGGCTGTCTTGGAGAACAGACGTATGAGTGCCTACTAAACACAATGATCCTTGAGTTAGGCTAGGGAATCCCACAACTGCCAAGAGTCAGCTGTGGGAGGGGGTGTGAGGATGAAGATGCTGTGTTCCTACACTGTTTCCTGAGGCCCCTATTTCTAATCACTTTCCAGCACAGGGCATCAGACTGGGTGGGTTTAGTTGTGATCCTGTTGAGCTGTTCATACATAGTTTAGATTAAGATACATCTTGATTTAAGATACTCAAGATGCCAGAATATATTAAAATGAAATTATAATAATATATGTCACAGAGGAGAATAGTCAGCACTGAGAATATTATATTTTTGTCATAAGTACTATCCTGGAGAAAAAGGCACAATTAATAGCAATGATTTTTTAGATAACAAAGTTTCTTTAGGACTTAATATAATCTTTTTTATCTCAGTGAACTGTGCATTATAAAGCTTAAATTTGTTGTATCAGAAATCTACAATAATGGTCACATAAACATATGCATGTTTAACATATACATGTGTGTGTTTATTTCTGCACATTTTAGCTAAAAATATTAAGCCATGTACTGTGGATATTAAGGATTTACAAAATTTACCAAAAATACCCTCTTTAAAGGATTGCTTTAAATTTTTTTGACAATGTTAGGAATTCTGCAAGTACTCTGAGCCACATTAGTCCCACGAATCTTCCTAGAGCTGGTGGATTTTTGTTTCCTCTGATCTGTTGTGTGGAAAACCAATAAAATAAATCTCCCCTCACAGCCCTCCACAAGTTAGTTTCTTGACATTTTAATGGTTCTGGTTCACATCAGATTACTGTTGTTATAATGTCAGAGCCATTCCAAAATTGAGGGCATTCCCAGTAGCCATGTATCTCATTGCTCGCAAATGCTAGGTTGCTGTTTTTTAAATAAACATGCTGTAGCAACAGTGTTCAGGGAGTGTTCTTTTGCTGGTTCACCTCTGGAGTCCCAGACTGCTAGATTTGTTCAAGCTAGTAACAAAAATGGGGAAAAAAATTCCCCAGATTCACAAAAAAATGTGTTTCGTCTTTCAAATACCTATGTAGTGGAGAGTCCTCCCCAGGAAGATTTCTAAAAAAACCACTTTTGGCATGACAGACACAGACACACAGAATTTAAGAGACCTCTAGGAACCCTTTAGCTGTCTAAAACAAAAGGTCACGTATGGTCAAGTAAGCCTTCACCACCTGGCTGAGAGCACCTCTCTTCCAGCTCCCAAATAGATATTTCCCTTTGCCTTTTCAGCAAACAGGTGAGGGCATGGCAGGGAGGAGGTCCAAGTGTATAGGTAGGCACATAGTGGTCATCCCAGAGAAGAATGGCACCAAAAGAGCGAGAATTCGGGTGTCCTGATATCAAAGAGTAGCACTGTGAATGACTGAGGCATATGGCTGATCAAAACTGATTTTTATATTTTTATACAAACAAACAAACAAACAAACAAACAAACAGACATATATATAAGATTCAAATTTATTTTCCTGTGTCTTTCTTAGACTAGCTCTGAACCAGGATTTTCAATAGAGAGGCTTTCTAATCTCTGCAGGGGGTGTGCAAAGGTGTCCTCAAATGATAAGGCAGTGTCCTGAAGAGATCCACTGATAGCACGTCATGAGCAGTCAAAGCCCAAAACTGTCCTTCAAAGCAGCCCTCAACAGAATTGTTTCTGGAAAGCCTCTATCTTACACATGGAAGGGGCTGGCCAATTATAACCAAATTATTTATTCCTCAGGATATCTTATCCCCCACCTTGGGTTTTGTGGGTTCAAAAAGGCATGCAGTTGCTTCCAAGAGCTCTTGACTCAAGCAGATTCCTATACCTGCTCCTTTATTTCCTAGGAAAGACCTGAGGTAATAAAGGTGTTTTAACTTGGACTAGAACATCCCTCTGCTGACAACCTACTGTCCCCTGTACATCTCCGCCAGCATCAGCACCAGTATTGATTTCTCAGTTAGGTGCAGAAGAGCAGCAGGATAACACAGCATATCAACTCTGGAAGTCAGCTTCTACAAGAAGGTTTTTCTCTCAGTTCAGAGCTAATGAACATTCAGAAAATGCCACAGGTGAGAATGTGAGGATGCATCCTCCTGCGCCTTCCTCTGTTTAGACACTTCTGAGGGAGCAAGGCTTGTTCTCTGCTGCTCACTTGGGCAGAGCACAAGGGCCAGTGGGGGTTTGCCAGGTGTTCTGCATCCCTGTCACAATGTCATTTGTACACTGCGCCCCATGCCTTGAGCAATCCTGCCAGTGGGAAGCATTCCTGATTCAAACAGGCCAGCATCTCAGTATGAGTAACAATGAGTGCACTCCAATGGGTACCTGCAAATTAATGGTATCCAGTCTTTCCACAGGCTCCTAAAGCATCTCCCATGGAAAATGCCTTGCTTCTTGGGGACCAAGTGCAGCTTCAGGTGTGCTAGCACAGATCTGGATGACTTCACCTGTGGTCATCACCTTTAGACCTTGGAAACCATTTTCTTTCTTTAGACCACCTCTTCATGTCCTCAAGTTCTTCATTAATCTTAGTTTTGGATGGTTACAGCCTGTTTTCCTAAATGTTATATGGTCAAAGCATTTGCTGTAAAACAGTATTTAAGCAGTACATTACATTCTGCACCAGGGACCTCAAGGCTCTTGGAAGTGATTTAGCTTCTGTTATTACTTCTGAAGACATAAATAATAATAAATAAAAACAGCTATCAGGGTGAATTCAAGAGACAATGAAAACCATTCAGAAATTTATATATAGTACATTTCAAATGTTTTTTCAGAAGGTATACAAAGAAAATCTAGTGTCAGATGTAGTTCTGCTGCTGTTTTTTGAGAGAACAAGTGCATGTATCTGTGCATGAAAAGGGAGCTGGGAAAATGGGGAAAAGACAGATATTTCTGGGAGCCACAGTCTCAGCTCAGAAGCAAGAAAGCACCCATCTAAAAAGGATTTTCTTTTCAAAATTTCAAAACTTCAGGCATAATGAATATTTTCTAAAAAGTACGAATTTAAAAAAAAGTATTGAATGACCTGGATGTGACATCAATCCTAAGAAAAAACAGCATGCATACAGATAAGATTATCAAAGGTGTTTATATATTTTTTAAATGCCAGATGTAACTGAAAATTGCCAGCTTTGCACTAACTGAAACTTTCAATAACTTTCTTCCAATATAACCACTTTGATAATGTAATACATGAATTCTGTGGCATGTTCTTAAAAGCCTTCTGGAACAGAATTTTAAGCTTACATTTTTATAATATTTTGGGTTTGTATTTTAGCTTATTTTATTTTGTTATTATTTATTTACCTTATACTTGCTTTTACTAAAGTCTACACCCAGAGGTGACAAGTGAATTGATTGCATAAGAAAGACCACAAACCACCATCTCAATTTTCTTCCATTATTGTTGCGTTTCTCACTTTCTTTCCTCTCCTTTGGGTAAGAGCTAGGTACAATATTAGATAGACCAAAGAATTAAACCCAGCAAAATATGCAACTAAATGCTTCACAAAAGGTATTTCACAAATAAATCCTTTTATACTAAGATAAAATGTCCATATTAGAAAAATTATAATTGAAAAAAATATATGTTGTAGAATTCACCATCTGTTCAAACTGAGAGCTCTCTACAGTAAAATTAAATAATAATAATAAAACAATACAATAGAGTATTATAGACAAAATAATCTAGAATAAGATCAGCCTTATACCTTTAAGCAAAGAAATTGCATCTCATTTTATATACTTTAATTTTAGTGTCTTTATGTTATTTTTCTTTACCTCAACAGCATTACCTAAAATACGCTATTTTGAATTATTTTCTCTGGCTTTAAATTTGAAGAGGTGAAGTTTTTCTTCCACTGACAGATCATGAAACTGAAACTTTTTTTGTTGTTGGCTTATGATCAGGTCGTTTTGCTCACATATCCATGCTGAAACCATTATAGGTTGACCTCATAAAACCAGGAACATAGGTAGTTTCTAGTTTTGGCTCAAAAGTATGCAAGTTTATATCAGAAAAAGTTCAAAGCATTACGAATGACATATCTAATGTGTTTCTTCCCCCCTCCCCCCTTTTTTTTTTGCAATGCTCTCTTAACTCTCATTCAGGTTAAGAAAAGAGAGGCTTTTACCTGCAGTACTTTCTTAAGATGAATTTCTTAATGCACTGTAGGCTCCAGACAAGTAAGGATTTTATTGTAATCTTATATAAGGTAGCTCCCTAGGAAAAAAGAAATAAGAATAGAAAGAACACATGGGATTTTCAAGCCTTGCAGGAATACTTGAGTTTTAAATGTTCAGTGATGCAATCTAAGCAACTTTCTGACATCCTAGGCAAATGGTTTATGGAAGGTTGGGGAAGAAACTCTTGTGGAAAAACACATAACACCCAGGTCTACAAAATTCTTGCTTGTTTGTGCTGCCTTGTTTAGTCAGTGGAATTTATTTTACTGCATTTTAAAATCATTATATTTTCTACTTTCAGTTTAATTATTTTCCAGTGTTTAAAAAAACCAAGCACTTCATAGTTTTTGCCAGTATTTACAATCAAACAAATTACTATTCCGAATCTAAATGTAGTTGAGTATCTGGTGTAGGAAATACCTGGCAACAGAGCAGAAAATCTTCATGTGCCGTAAGACACTTGAAATGAAGTTTTTCTTATATCATGACAGGTGAATAATTTTAGATAAAATTCAGTAGAGCCAGCTAAGGTTAAATATATATTCTTGTATATCCCTCAGAAATAACAGATTATAATAAAATGCTTCTTATGAAATAACAGTGGTCCTAGGACAGGAAAGGAAGGCTTGGACAGAAGGTAAAGAATTTTAAAAAGCTGAAAACATAAAAAAGCTGACGTCCATTCTTGAAGATGCCCAGTTTCAGTGACTGACTTTTCACACCATGAGCAAATGGAAATCAGTAGAGCTAATGGGGCCCCTGTCGCAGTTGTAGCTGTGAAGACCCAGCTAATTTTCCAGCTAATTGGAGTTACCACTACTAAGCGGATCCACTGTACTAATGATTCTGTTATTTTGATTTCAGAGTGTTCTGAGTACTGCAGAGAAAATAAGAGTGAAAATACTGTCATATCAAATCAGGATGCCAGTTTCTATCAGCCTTAGTGAGAAGAGAATTAATAGAAAAAACTCAGCTAGCTTTGTTTTGCAAGTTATTTTCAAAGTAGAAGATAGGTTGTTCTCATCTAAAGCTATTGTTGTTTCACCACTACTTCTTATCTAAATCAGCAAAGTCTTATTAGAAGGCAAAGATCTGATATAAAATGTACTAAGGTTACTGTGCTTGTCTCCACTAATTTCACTTGGCTGCAAAAAAAAATTTAACTTAGAAAGTATTTGGCTAAACTTGTAATTTGAAAGGGACAGATCATTAATCTCAGGCTCTCTGAGTCACATATGATACCTTAAGGTCAGATTTCATTCCTAAAGGTCTTAGTTTGAAATTGTAGTCTACAGCTTTTTTCTTGGTAAATCGTCTTTACAAAGAGTTTTTATGTCTCTTTTCCATTTGTTCTATCAGAAGTGATATGGAGTTTGCTTAGCCTCATTATTGAAGCTTGTGCTGTCTTAATAACCTTTCTCACAGTTCCTCCTCAGTCCTTTCCTTACAGGACAGAAAACAAATTTGCAAAGACAATGCCTCTTTAATCAGATTGATTCTATGTTATTAATGACTGTTAATCACAAAGCACGAAAAAAGAAATGTATTCCCTCAACTATTTTGCTTTCTTCCAAAGACCTTTTGAAAATTAAGTATTTTCTAACATAAATGTGTTCAATCTCATTAGAAATATAATTTAATTCTAATTTAATATGATTTGAGATCAAAGTTCCTATAAGATAATAACATGATTTTGCTAAGGTAAATGGCTTGTGTTCCTGCTACATTCGTATTCCATTTATTTTCTTCTGATTTTACTATGGCACAAGCTAGCTGATTGTTCATTGGAACACAAATTGCTATTCCAGTCAGAGAGCCCACTTGCCCTATATATGAAAAAATAAAAACCTTTAAAATACTTTTGGAAATAGGCATCTTCCTTTCCCCAGCACTTCCTGAATGAAATAACAAAAAAATCTTTACTTCATAGCAGTGTTTCATATCACATTATTAGAAATATGCCAAAGAAATAAGGACATGTAATTTTGATAATGCTTAAACTGGCAAGTAAGAGCATTGCCAAATTCAGATATTATTGCTAAAGAAGGGGAAAACAATAACTTCCATACAAATGTCCTAGGTATCTGTCTATCTGCTAAAGTCCCTATGGTAATTAAAACTCAAGAAGACTCAAAGTACTTGCTAACTTCATTGTGTCAGGATGCACTTGTAAGAAGCTCTTAAACCTCCTTTAAGAAATGGAGAACGCAATTTGCTTTAGTAGTAGGCTCTTTATCCTCCTTCATTCATATGTCCACTATCTAACTTTTAGTCAAAGATTAGAACTTTATCATCAGGGTGTTAGTGGGAATGGTCCCCAGTCCTTATCAGAGCTTTTTGGTAGCATACTTTTCAATCTTTCCTCATATAGAAATAAGCAAGAAAAAGTAGAGAACTTCTGCCTGCAGGTTACTGCTGTTAATGGAAAAGGTATTACTTAATGGTATGAAGTGTGCAAGTTTTTTAATGTGATGGATAGCAAAGAAGTGGATTTTTAATGAGAGAGAAGTAGTTTTCTGAAAAGTAAAATAAAAAATGCTAGGGTTTGCATAAACAAATATGAAAAATCATGCATGGATTTAAAAAAGAAGTCTGCCTTTTCATTTAAAGCCGTAAGAAAGAAACCTGATAGGACATATGATGTGGGAATAAAAGTTATTGACTCTGAGATGCAGATCACAGAGGGAGAAGGATAAAAGAAAAAAATAAATGGAGATTTTCCCTGGTAGATTGGCTAGTACCTATATTCTATATATGAATAAATAAAAAGTGTGAAAAGAAGTGTTAGTCTGAATTGCATGTCCCTGTTAGAGTGATATGCTATCTTTTGGTTTAATATAGGGCTTACTCCTCAGGATGCATTTTTAGGATTTTTCAATCAAAGTTTAGGTAAAGCATGATGGCAACTGCAAACAGAGAAAAATAGGAACAGAGAATTATAATTAAAACACTTTAGAAAAAGGCAAAATTACAAATAAATAAATAACGACAGCCTTAGAGGAGATGGATGGGAAATGGCGTGTGTGTCGTGTTTATTTAGCAGAGCATACCTGTTGTAAGGACTGATGTGAGAACTGGACAGGAGAGAACTCCAATATGTTGGTGTCAGACAGAGAAGACACTGCAGGCAACAGGAACTGAATTTAATGGCATACAGGTAACTGAGATCACACTGAGCAACAGCATGTCACAGGAGAGTGGGAAGCAGCTCCATGGGGGATGATACCTTCATGTCTTTGCACCCTAAAGGGTGAGTCCTATATTTTTCCATGTATTCACATCCCAGTCTAAACTAATGGGAAGTCAATGTGAAAGTAGAGACCACAAGTGGCACCAACAAATGCTTATAGAGAAAATTATATATATTTGTGTTAAAACAATCCCCAAGTTATATCCTTTCTGGGCAGCATGAAAGAAAACATCTGTTGCAGACAGCGCACGGGCTGTGCATTCAGATGGTGTTCAATCTTCTATGCGCAATTTGGTCTTTTATGTGTATTACGGGACATTTTTAGTGGTACCTCACATAAACTGTGTCTCCCTTGTGGAATCTCACATTGGGGTAGGTTATTGGAAGCCAGCAGCCATTACAGTGGTAATTTCAGCTGGGACAGAGTAATGGCACCACATTATGAACCAATAACGGGATGCTAATGTTTGTAGTATGCTCTTACAGTGCATAATAATGAAGGGGAAGTAAAAGTTTAGAATCAATCCTTAATTAGGCAGATGACTTTCTGATTCTGACAAACACTGAAACTTGCCCAGAACTTCAGCACTGACTCAGTGTTTGCAGCATTTCTGCCTTAGGATGCCCAGGTCCCTACCAAGCAGTATTGCAGGATCTGTTTGGTTTAGCTTTTACTGAATAAAGCCACCTGAGCCTCTGAGCAGCTTTTCCAATCCCTTAGATTTGCATAGAGTTTTATTCCTGTAGTGCCAGTGATCTTATGCCATTTGGCAGCACACACTGCTGTGGTGAACACATGTCACAATTTCAGCAGAGTGAGAATGGCAATGAAAAAGAAAAATGGTGGCATTTTGGGAGCAGTCAGCTTACTTTCAATCAGTGTGAGGAAACAGACACTTAAGATGTTTCAGACACTGATGAAAATTATTTCAGCATATGCTCTAAAGTTTCAGATAACCTCTCAAGTTTCAGGTAGAAAAGGTGAGAACCTTCCCAGAATATTTCATGACTGGCTACAGGACATCTTGTGTGGGTGGAGGGAGGGGCAGTGTTTAAATCAACTTCTTGCATTATATCTAGTGTGAATGGCAGCCAAAGAGATGCCGTGGATGCAGTTCTTTTTGCCTCCTGTAAAGTCTGAATATTGGTCTTTGGCCATATGTGGGTGAGGAATTGACAAAATAAACAAACATATGGAGTGATTAAGCCTGCCACAGTACTTACACACTGGCCCAAATTCTCTTCTGCTGTCTGGTGGCATCAGTCAGAGTTTATAGCTGTAAATGGGGAGTGAAGTTGGGCTTCTCAAAGCTCAGCTGCAGAACATCTTTTTTTAATGTCTGTGGTTCTGTTTTAATAAGCTTTTTTTAAATTTAGGACATTTTTTTGGTTTTAAGAACTTTGCGTAAGACTTCTGTGTGTGCTCTCAGGTTCAGCTATGCCAGCTTCATAGTCCGTAAGTTGAATGTTCCTCCTGCTTTTATAGATGTGGTGTAACTTTAGCAATCTCTGCTAAATATCTAGAAAACATATTAAAATCTGAAGATCAGAAACACTCTACATGGAGCATGTTCAACAGCCCATCTCTTCAAACACCTGTGACAGCTAACTGACTGCCAGGCCAGCACGCACAGCACAAAAGAGACAGGAGTTAAGTGAGGCAGGAAAGCAGAGCAGCAGAAAGAAAGCTGCCAATGTGGTATCTCCTGATTTATATGCTGATACTGGGGACTCCTTAATTCGAAATGATATTTGAAGCCTCTGGATCTTCCTAGAAATGCATGGAAACAGATTTAAAATGGTAATCTTCATTGGCTAGCAATTTTTAAATATATTATTTGTATTTTCTATAGATAGGTATATTCTTTCTCTCAGAATATACACCTATTATCAATCCTTCCACAGTTTTTTATTTACTACCTGCTCACAGGTCAGGTCAACAAATCCAATTTTTTTAATGTTCGATCATGATTTTAGGTCATTTAATTTAGGGAAATTAGGAAGTTGATAGAAATTTCAGCACATTCCAAGTCAATTCATTAAGTTTTATAATTCTTCTGAAGTTTAAATTTAACACTTTTCTGCTGAATTACAACTCTAATTAATTATCTTCTGTGTTACTCATCAAAAGGACTCCTCCTATCTTAACTTGCTAATAAATGTCAGTGTTTATGAAGAGAAAGGTGAGAGATTCTCATTTGCACTAAGGCTCTTCACAAGGAATGACAGTAAAAGAGGCCTAATAGGGGTGTAAGATGCTTGTCTCCAGTTTAAAAAAACCCCTCTCTCTACTTATAGAATGGACAGCTCTTCTGGTAGTGTCTAAATGAGCAAAGATCTAAGATTTTGTGAGTAGAAAGGGCAGTGAATGACAAATGCTAGTTTTAGGGTTTAGAATCCATTACATGTATATACGCTATTTTTTGTTTGCTAAACTGTTCATTTATTACAATAGGAATAAGTTTTTTCTCCATAACCCTAGAGATGTCTAATGCTCTCCCTTTTAAGGTCTGTATTTTTTCTTCTACCAGCTCCATTGTTTTTAAAAGTCAGTCTTAGCAGTTACATAAATTGAAAGGGAATTGAAGGAAGAGAAACAGGTTTTTTGGGGTTTTTTTTGTTGTTTTTTTTTGGGTTTTTTTGTTTGCTTGTTTTTGGGGTTTTTGTTTTTGTTTTTGTTTTTGGTGGTTTTTTTGTTTGTTTGTTTCTCTGACAAACAGGTATTTCCAGAAGCATGCTGACATTTCATCATCCTCTGGACTATTGTATTCTGGAAGAATGGCTATATTTTGTGGGTGATTGCTTCCAATACACAGAGTTAGAGCTTCATTGCTGTCCTGTATTAGTTTAAGCACATAACCTTTTTGTCCCAAATGAAATTATTATGAGCTGTTTCAAATGCAAGGAAGTAGAAATGAGCAGTAAGCAGAACTGTCCAAGGCAGGTATTTGCACAGCTTCTGTTCCTTGACCTGAAAAATATAGAAAACTTACAGGAAAGGGATTACTTTTAATCATCAACTGTAATGACAGAGACATTGTTGCTATTCCTGCATTTTTGTGAATATTCCTTTATATTTTTTTACTACTTTAGTATTCCAATCTTACGTTTCTTCCTAAGAATGTATTTAGTTGAACAGCTGCTGTATGCATAACTATCAGGAACCATGCTGGCTCCCTGGGGAACAGCAGTGCAGGACTGAGCAGCCAGGATTTGTCCCAGCCTCCCAGCCAGGAAGCAGAGCAAACAGGGCACAGGGACAGCCCTGGCCGTGAGCAGTGTGCACTTCCCTGGAGAAGGAGGCCACGACATCAGCCCATGGAGGGGGAATTATAAAGAAGCAGACTGGCAGCTTTGCTTACAATCCAGGCACCCTAAACTTCTGTTAAACTGTAACTCACCTGCTGCCTAAACCTTCGGGTATCTGTCCATCGCTCATCACCTACCTACCCAAATGTTGCAACCTGAGTACACACCAAACAGTTACACCCCAGGTCTTGTAGACAGGAACAGTCCCCAGCTCATCCAGCAGAACATCTGGACAGTCACATATGTCCTGTGCTGGAACTGCTTTGCTGCTCTGGATTTCCCTGAAAACCTCATTTTTTTAACTTTTCTTTTTTAATTAGGTGAGACAGCTATTGTGCTGCCAGGGATGGCTCAGTTAGTGATGCTAGAGCTGAGCAGCCATCCCCTGTCATGAATCTGTGTCCAATTACAATGCAATTGGTCGAAAGGCAGCTGGTGAAGAAAGCACCATGAGCCTCTGGGAAAGGAGGGGAAAGGCAAGTGCTGGTAAGCAGTTATCAGTTCTGTGAAAGGGTGGACTAATAAGACAGAAAGTTTTCCGGACCAGATAACGCTGGCAGAACTCAGAACTATCTTTCTTTCCCTACTATTCAACTTAATTTCCTTTGGAAAGAATATTTCTATCCTCCACAGTTAGTAAGGGAAGAAATCACTGTTTCCCATTCCACCCTCATCATCACCTTACTGAGCAGCCACTGCTTATTTTCATGGCCTTGACTCCAGTCTCAAGCTCCTTTTCACAACCTCTCACAGAGGTGCTTCTGGCTTCCCCACAGTAAATATGCTGATAATCCTCACCTCAGCCTAGGAAAATCATGGTCTCTGAGCACACTGTGCCTGTTTCTGCTCCCTCTAGGATCTTCCACAGCCACTGTCTCATGCAGGCATTGTGGCGGGCAGTGGAAGCCCAGAGCCAGCCGGTGCAGGGGCTGTAAGCCCTCTCATCCTACAGCTCTGTTCCCTGCAAGCTCAGGAAAAGCCGAGATCAGTTCATTGCCATCAGCACCTGGTCTCTGCTTGGCGAGGGGCCGCACATCTGCAGGTGCCTATGTTTGCATGGAAGCTGTTTAGGGCTCCTCCTCTGGGGCAGCACCTTGCTGCTTGCTGCATCTTGGGGCTTCGTTGCGTGCTTGACATTAGTTGCTGTGCGATCTTCCACTGCCCTCTCCACACTTCCCACTAGCTCTGTCTTACTTTTATTCAAGGAGAGACAAAGTTGGCTTCCAGCCCAGATTTGCAGCTGGTATCTCTAGAAGAAAGCTTACAGAGGGAAAAAAACCACAAACCAGTAAACAAATAACCCAAATTCTGTGCTGAATCTGCAGACTATGCAGTTGGCTTCATTCAGCCTTATAAGACATTGGAGACTGAGAGGAGGCAAAGGCTATAAGTACTTTCTCCTATGATGGGGAGAGCAGCAACAGCAGCAGTTGCTCTCTCTCTTCCAGTGGTGTCCAATAAACTGAGAATCCCAGGTGGGAGCAATGCTTTTAGCAATGCTGTGCAGTGCAGGAGTTAGAGCCTGACAAAGGAGAAATAAAATAGGAATTTGCTGTGACAGCTTAGAGAGAATACACTCTGCCACTGCCAGAAAATATCCCACTGCCAGAAATGGTTCTCTCTTTCAAAACACACTCAAAAACAGTAGCTTGTTTTCCCACCTGAATTGCATACAGAAGAGTGTTGTCTTGAGTTTTGCAGTTCTTCAATGTTTCTCTTTGCTGTAGTACTTTCTCATGCATGCTGTTGTAAACATAGCCATGTTTTTGCTAACTGTCCTTGTTGCTTTCATTCCATTCTCCTAGGCGGAGACATGTGATGGATTTTTCCTCTGACCAGTGTGATTGAAGAGTGGTAATTTGTACCTCCAATCCACGGTGATTTCTAAGAACATATAAATAAAGGTCAGAAGGTTCTGCCCTCTCTCTTTTAGCTCTCTCTTAGCTCTCTTGGCTTTTCATTACTCCTCGGCCTGGTCGACTACGCGTGTTTTCTTTGTGTCCATACAGTGCAACAGAAGAGCACAGCACATAAGGTACAGATGGGGTTATTCTCCAAAGAGGAGAATGCACCTTTTCTACCATGCAGCATTGCACTTGGGTAACATAAGTGAACTTGCAACTTAAGCGTTGAAACAATTAATGGCAGTGATGAGTCAGCAAACTGTTTCAGACAAGTGCCTCCCACAGAGTCTGGGCAGCCCCTTTTCAAGTTTCCTTTTGAGAAACTTTGGGTGGAATATCTGTTGCATAGAGCAGAAAAGTGCACCTCGAGACACCTACTCCAGTACTTCTGCCTGGTGGATGGACTTGGAGAATTCAGCTGTGTGGCATTAAGATGGAGAGACTGCCTTGAACCTCTGGAAAGGACTGAGTCTCCATTCTTACAGCTAGCTGAGCTTTTATGTTCCTTATTTAAATAGTGTAACCAGTCTTTCTGAGAAACACAGTGCTCTTCCATCTACCCCTCTTCTATGAGGTAAGATTCCCTGGCTACCAAATACATCAGAATATTGCTCTGCACTGCTAGCACTTGAACAGATGGTAAATTTAAGGACTCAGTTTTAAGGCATTAATCCTGCAATTGGACACCCATGGACAAGAACCCCATTCATACAAACAGACCTTTAACAAAGCATAGGGTCTTACTTAAACATTAGGCTGCAGGGCCAAGGCCTGTGAGGAAACAGCCATCCAGGAGCTCTCCTGCTTAGTGGTACACAGTAAAACTTCTCAGCTATCACACACCAACCAGAATCTTCAGCAGGGGAATAGGTCATACATGAACACTTTTTTTTTCTATTTTGCATTCTCATTATATGATTTCTAAGTCAGCTGATCACACAGTTGATGAGCAAATAGAGCAAAGTAATGTGATAAGTCTTACAAATATGAAGGTGTCAAAAATGAAAATGGATAATTAGGAAGATTTGGTGCAGAAAAAGCATGTTCTAGACATGACTTGCTTTAATTCATGGGGGGGTTCACTGATGTAAAAACAAAAGAATATGAAGAGATTGTGATTATACCCCACACTGTAATAAAATTTAAACAGAACCATTCTAAGGAATACTAATAGGAATTACAATCTCTTTGCATTTATGTTACATTCATTTCAGTGGTCCCAGTTCTTGTTTTGCCATTTTCAACTGTCTTGGGGCAGGAGACAAGTCTTTATGCTTAACTGTACAGCATTAAACATGCAACTCATGCAAAATAAATATAAAAGTGAATCATGACAGGCATTCTGGGATATTAAGTAAATCAGCACACACCTACTGCATAAACAGTCATTCTTATTGAATATCCGTGGGTGACTGAGGAACCTGAAGAAAATGACACGTCTCACATACTGTGAGAAAGTATCAACCGGATAATTGTGTAAGCACGTGACAGCTTAAGACCCTGGTATCTTACCAGCTGGAAAGAATCCTTTGCTCATTTAATGGTTACAGTAAATACAAGCTATGATAATTCTGGACATGAGTCCTGCGTAATATTGCAGTTTTGCTGAAATTTTCTGTAGTCAAGATCATGATGGGATGTAGCACACATCCAAAAACTGTAATTTGTGGGAGTAATATACTGCACTTGCACCATTGTTAAGGCATGATCTATGGACTTACATCTGTGCTTCTTAAGGTGGGGCATTGATATGGTTCTGGAGATGAGGCCCTTGATGGCTGCTATGAATTCAAGTAGGATCCCAGCTCCTTAGCACCATCTGGGAACTCTTCAGAGATCTGTGAGCCTCTCTCCACAGGATGTCTATCAGCAGATCAGCAAGGTAATCACGTGGGGATGATGAATTTAAAGCACATAAAGATTGCATTGCTCCACAGGTACTTAAAGATGGGAGGAAACCACTCAAATAATTTTCAAAGCCATGGAGAAGGGTTTTTTGTCCTTTTGACTTAGTTTCCCTCTCTTCCCCCC
This sequence comes from Pomatostomus ruficeps, assembly GCA_013400735.1. Taxonomy (NCBI): domain Eukaryota; kingdom Metazoa; phylum Chordata; class Aves; order Passeriformes; family Timaliidae; genus Pomatostomus; species Pomatostomus ruficeps. Next base: position 26,782 of record VYZT01000630.1, read on the forward strand.
CTTGACAGCCTCACTGTGTGTGAAGTGGGACACAGAAGACTTTGGAAAACTTCTGTAGCTTCTCAGAAACACTGATATACAGCTAATTTATTGGAAGCTTGTATGTGTAAGAGCTCTTCTCATTTCTGTACCCGACAGAGCAGCACCATTACTCGCCTCCTGCTGAGATGCCTATCACAGATTGGCTCAGACAATTGCTATTTACCACTGTGTGGGAATAAGCCAGACTCATGATGAGTATTACAACATTGTTCTTGTCAGACAAACCTGATTGATTATTCCTTTCAAACGCACTACAGAATTAGTGGATGAAAGGAATGGGACAGCATAATAATTCCTGATTTCAATGTCAAGAAACCTTACTTGTAAAATTAATTCAAATTGACTTGGAGTGGAAGTAGGAAGCCGTGGTTAAAGATGAAATTCAATTGAAAATAAAAGGACAGACTTGGAAGTAATTAGAAACATAGAGAAAAGCAAAATATGACTGAACATTTGAAGAAAGTGGCCTGGTTAGAAATAATTGAAAATCTTGGCTGTATATTTCTAGGAAAAAATGATGGGGAAAAAAAAAGGGGGAAAAAGTGACATAAATTTGCAATATAAAAACAATTAATAATGAATTCTATATATGGAAACATCCCATCACAGTGCAGGAAGACAATAATCTTTTTTCCCTACCTCTGTCCCTCCATTACTGATGAAAACTAGAATATGTGCATCCTCTTTCCCAAAACACCATAGAACAGTTGGAAGAAGTTCAAGAAGAGTCATGAAACATATTTGAAACAACAGTCCTTAAATTGCCAGGGAAGCCTCACGTAATTGTTCACATAAATTTAGTGACTGTAGTGACAAAAATAGAATTCAAGCTTCCTTTTTCATCAGAGACCAAGAAGGTGCTCTTTAATTTTTCCATAAGGACATTCAGGACTGGCATCATAAAAGCTGTGAAACAGCAACTTCTTGCCTGAAGACTGGTCTTAGTTCTGCAAAATGATGAAACCAAGCTTGCCCTTGGCAAGGGATACACAAGGGCTCCTCATCCCTCCCTGTCCAGAGATGGAAGCATCACCTGACATGTCCTGGAGGGCTAGGGCTTTCAATCCTTTGGGATGCCTCTCAATCCACAGTGGCATGGAGGACTACTTTTATCCCTATCTTCTTTAGGCTCATTTCTCGACTGTATGGCAGGTGTTCAATCACTCAGCAGTCAGTTAAACTGCTCATGTCAGAAGCTTACTAATGTAATTTAAATCAGTGGTAGGTATAAATCAGAACAATTCAGGGCCACAGTATCAGTGACTATTTTGTGCTGCACTGAATCAAATGCTACCTTCGACAGAAAAATGACACCACATGAAACACACAATTCACCTAAATAGGAAGAGAAACAGGGAAAAAAGCTTTTAAGGGTCATTGATTGATAGTTTTCACAACTCCTCCTAGGCCAAACTAGCAATCCAGTAGGGATAAAAGATATTCTGTCAGGTGTTCCCTGCTGCAAAAACTTCACATTTACTATGTCCAGTATATATTTATGAAGAAAACAATCTTTCAGCAATGTATCAGGAGGAATCTAAGTTTGGAGCACATTATCAATTGATCGGTATTAAATTAATGAATTACATGCATGTTAAGCAGATAAGAGGTAAAGTGATAGTGTTTCAGCACTAAATGCTGCTTTGGAATCTGGAAAGATTATTTATTGCCTATTTATGATTTCCATTCCTTTTATGTAAATTTAATTTTTTTCTTGTTACCGGTACTCATCTGTTCTGGGGTGACTGCTTGCTAAAAATTACACTGCACTGTAATTGAAACACTTAACATGCTCAATGCTAGAACTTCATCTAATATACCTATGAAGGATTAGATGAACTAGGGTCTTAGAACTAATTCCATCAAGCTATTTCTACATTTCCTTTTTATGTATATAAAGGAACATAAAGTAACTTTAATGTTGTGAAGAAACACAGAAATTTTAAAAGGCAATGCAACACAGAGACATGGATATTCCCACTATATCCATCTGGTCTATTATTGTTTTTCACAATTCCTTTTCCTTATTATCTGAGGAGAAGAGATGGCCCAGTCAGAAGAGTCCTTAGGGGCTGAGAAAATTCTCAAATACTTTTTCTGTTATATTCATCACTAACTGTATTGAGTCCATTTGTGCTTTTCCCCAGTGTACCTTGCACAATCTAATGCCTGCAGCTGAGGATTGCCAGGGTGCCAGGCTCCAAACAGATGGGAACATAGTTGGTGCTGAGTTTCTCTTCTGGGCACCATTTGTAGTCTGTTTTCTCAGCACCCCATTTCATGCTGTCACAAGCCCAATTTCAAAGAAGGAAGAGTGTACTAAACCAGGAGAGATTGCCATCTTCTGCTGTGGTTCTATACACATAAGAATGCTGGGATTTGGTCCCACTGAATGTCTGTTTTCTGTGGGAACAGCAACGATCCAGCAGAATAAAACAAGAATTCCAGTTCAGATAGTGGTGCAAGGTGTTCAGGTATGAAGGCAAGTACCTACTACAGCAGCCTGCAACAAGTTGTACATCCCCATGAATGGGTGCAGGGAGTGAGGAGGAGCTCCCACAGCTCTTACCTGCACCAGCCTCGTGCAGCCCAGCACCCCCATCTCTGCACTGGGGAGTCCAATTTAGCTGCAGTTCCAACATACGGCAGCTGAAGGTGGCCAACAGGATGCTGACAGCACCAGTGGTTCATTTCTCAGTGAATAATGTCTTTGTGGCTTGTTTCACCGGAGGACTGGTCTCTGCTGAAGGGATGTAACACCTGACAGTCTGAAACAGAGCACAAGCTGCAGGGCAATGTGACTTTGCCTTCCAGCTTGTGCTTTATAGCATCTTCTTGCCAGCAGTGCTGAAGTTATTCAAACCAGTAACACTGCCAGTGTGTCCAGCTTCCCCCATCACTTTCCAGTGTAGTCCAGTCTCTTCTGAATTTGAATATGTGTCTTCAGGCAAGAAATGGATAAGCTCTTATATAAAAGTGACTGTATGGATGTCCGTAATAACAATGAAAAAGAGAGGGACAGAGTGGAAAATATGAAGCAGGCTGAAAACCTCCTCTAGATAACAGATCCTGCAAAAGAAGAAACTACTTGCTGGCCTGTAATATATAAGCTGAAGTAATGCGTGAGTGCTATTTTTATACGTGATGAGCCACACCAGTGATGCAATCCTGCAAAAACCTGAAGATTTCTTGATAATTTCTGAGCATCCCAAAGAGCCTGGTTCAGGACATGAGTCACTTGTAAAAGGAACCCAACATTGCTCTCTGGTTACTAATTTGAGTTTTCCACCTCCAGTAGGAAGTGTATTTTTAAATATCATTACTTGAACAAAGACAGCATTAGCAAGTCAAACAGTTTTGCATAAGCACTACTTTTTTTACAGGAGGCCATAAAATTACGCATTTCATGCAATTTAGCATTTTTATATTCATTCAAAGAAAATCAAAGTGAATTCTAAAATTCGATTTTAGAATTAATTTAAATTATTCTAAGACTTAAAATTCTTTATTAATGGAATAATCTTTCAGTAATATACAAGTCCAGCATGTCATTCTGATCTTTGTTCACACATTTTTAAATGTAAGCAAAACTGTATCTCTACTCCCCGTCAGTCTGTTAGAACAATAAAACTGGTGCATGTAACATCTATGAGGTGAGCTTAAAATTCACTTCTCTAGTGAAAAAATATAGGCAATAATAACAACATTTGGCATCAGATTCTAATTCATTACTCTGGTGAAATATTACCTTGACTGGGAGACTAAGATTTTATCAGTCTCAAATCTTTAAACTAATCTAGACTATACCATTCTATGTTTCTGAACATATTAAATATTAAATATTAACGTCATTGGAAAAACATAACAGGATTTGTATTCCATGTTGGATTCCCTGTAAGATTATAATGTAATGAATTGTGTTGATTTAGAAAAAAATCTCTAAAAGCAAGAATTCTTTTAAGAATTGTTTTCCTTCCAGAAATATGCTTAATTTACATGATAAATCACTTCTTTGTATTTTTTCCTTATTTAAATTTTTAAATAAATTTTATCAAAGTAATTATCACTTAGGGTTTATTATAATAACGATGACTAAAACCTACCTAGTCTTTAATTACACTAAACTAAATTTGCACCCGTTTTTGAAAAGGATGGAAAGGAGGACCTGGGAACTACTAACCTTTCAGCCTCACCTCTGTGCCTGGGAAGATCATGGAACAGATCCTCTTAGAAGCTGTGCTGTGGCAGCCAGCCAGCACAGCTTCACCAAGGGAAAGACCTGCCTGAAAAATTCAGTGGCTTTTTATGATGGTTTGACTGCATCAGTGGACAAGGGAAGAGCTACAGATCTCTCTGTACTTACGTAAGGCCCTTGACATGGTCCCCACAACATCCTCCCCTCTGAACTGGAGAGACACAGATATGAGAAGATATAAGATTATAAGAAAGACGTAGACAAGCATTTAGTAGGACCTGTTGTGAAAGGAAAAGGGTTAATAGTTTTAAACTAAGAGGGTAGATTCAAGATTAGTTATGAGTAAGATATTTTTTATGATGAAGGTGGTGAGGCTCTGGAACAGGTCTCCAAGCAACCTGATCTAGTTGAAGACGTCTGTGATCATTGCAGGAGGGCTGGGCTAGATGACCTTTAATAGGTCTCTTCCAACCCAAACTATTCTATGATATAATTGAAGATTGACCAATATCAGTATTTGGACTTTTTTTCAGAAAAGCATTATTTTCATAAGCTTCAAATGGAGTGGAAATTTAGTGTACTGACCATCTCTGCTGAAGCCCAATAAAAGGCACAGATTCCCATGGTAGACTATTCCAGTGCATAACAAAGTGAATAGCTGGAAAGAAGAGAAAAAGAAGGCTAAAATGAAAGAAGAAAAAGCAGCTATCATAGGAAAATAAGAAGAATGTAATACAATGGGAAACAATCAACCCCCCCAAGCACTTCTAATATACAATTCTCTTTTAACAGCTGGGAGATTCCAACCAACTGTAGCCATCTAAACACCAGGAAGCTCCCCTGTTCCACTGAAGGTCTCAGCCTGTGCTCTCCCTAATTGTCGGAAAACCGTAAAATAATAACTACATAGATAGGGTTAGGGCTCTAACTGGGTGAACTGGATGAAAAGTGTGATGGGAATTAGACAACATGGCTGAGGAATTCACATCCCGTGTGGTTTCTCCTCTTTCTTTGCGACTACAACACATTGGAATTCTTCACTCTGAAAGAAGGTCAGTGTACACTGTCCAATTCCAAATCAAAACCACTTTATCTTAGGATGCCCCTGTGGTTACCAAGTAACAGTAATGTCATTCATCTGGCCACCTCACTCACATGCCTCATGAACACATGGAAAGTGGTTAAGGTTATGAAAATATTACTGTACTCATGTATTAAGGTACATATTAACATAATACTCTGTTCTCCTAAAGAATTAATCAATATGTTTTGAAAAGTTTTAGGCAGTATAATAAAAGAAAAAAAGCTTATAAAATATTTATATATTGACAAATCAAAACAAATAGACAGGTCAAAAAATCACCTAAGCATACCTCAGGCAGTTACTTCCTAGACTACTGAGAATAACTAAGAAGGCAAAACAAACCTCCAAACTCAACAGAAATGTTTACCGGGAATGCTCAAGATGATGTCTGCATCTAAAATGTATAATCCCAGATGGAAACAAAGCTCTCAGTATTAGTCTAACTTTCGACTAAGTGAAACTAGAATTGTATCCACTGGAGGATAAGTAATGGTTAAACAGTTGGAAATTTTATCAGGTAAAGACTAGGAAGCCAAACATTAGAAAAGATAGAAAGTAAATGTGAAACTTGTCTAAGAAGCACTAAACTTTCAAAAGAAAGAACGGGTCTTTTGGACCAGGAAGAAGCAAGCAAGGAACACAAAGTCAAACCTGAGAAGCCAAATGATTTCATACTGGTCTGCATCAGTTCAGACTAGACTTATGCCAGGTACAGTCTTTCAAGTTATTAAAATGTTGTCAAAAGATGCTGAAGCCAAGTGATTAACTGAACAGGAGAACAACTAGTTCTAGATAGGTTAAGAAAAGCTGGTAAATGAAGTTGCTGAGCTACTATTAGAAGTTTTTTTAAAGTGGCCTTTTAGAGGACTAAAATGTAATACAGGTATCAGGAGTAACCCTGGAAATTATACAAATACAAGAAGCCCTCTTTACTTTAGCTAAACCAGTTAAAATTGCCATAAGACATAAAACATCTCTTCTGACACAACTGTGCAGTTAGTGCTATAGAACATGTATGGAGATTCACCCTTCTAAATGTGTACGTGTACATTTGTGTGCTCACAATAATAATTTCAGGTCTGTAAGAACTCAGCAGTTCTTTTGTGAACTCCAGCAGTCCTTACCCATTCCAGCTACGGCTGTCTGAACCACAGTTGTCTTCTTGGTATGAGAAAGGAATTTATTTTCCCCTATCTAGTCTGACATAACAGGTTTGCCACACAGAGCTGACTATTCACAGAAAATTTTCATTTGTAAATGTAGCACACTCTGCTGTGGTATTTTAAATCTCCTATTTCTAAGCTGATTTTTGTGAACTTGTCAAATTGGAACTGCTTTCCGCTCTGTTAGTAAAACCACTCAAATTTTTAGTTCATCCCCTGCTGCTTCTTAGCATAACTCTCTTTCTCTTAGAGTCTGTATGGCAGTTCCAATTAAATGGCACTGCCCTGAATATTTTTTCCCACTGTTGAAATGTTTTTTTGCTTTTTTTTTTCCCCCAGAAGAGTAGTTATGAAAACATTGAACAAAAAGTAAAAACTTGTTTGATTCTGTTTAAAAAGGAGAGGAGATAACAACAGCCAAGAAAATCTACCAGATGGTTCTTTTAATAAATACATTAAAGTCTCTTTTATTTTTCTCCATTTTTAGCGACTAACATAACAAAAACTTTCAGACCATCAAACCAGTTTTCACAATCTGCCATAAATTTGCATTTCACAGAAATAATCCTGACAAGCACTAATAGATGATCGTTGTTGGTGCAATAATAAAACAATATAAGGCATATTTACACCATCCTTACATACAGAACACTGTACACACAAAAAAATCACAGATCCAGAACAAAGTAAATTCAATCCCTTAGACATTTTACGTTTATAGGCTTGGTATCAAAGTAATTCTCCAAGCAACAGACAACCTCTTGTTCTTGTGTGATTTATTTGTAACATTGTGCTCATGCAAGTAGGTATTTGCTTTATTGCATTAACATTGAGAGAACGTTGGGAATTAGTTCCAAAACCAGTTCAATTTAATTTTAAACCCTGTTTCTCTTCGTCCTTAGCAAGTCTGAGTCACTTTTAATGGTGACATAAAATGAGGTGTTAACTGATGATTGAGATTTTTATTTGTTAAGTTCTAAAACAATAATGAAGCTCGACTGACTATGGTTTGAAAACCGTCTTTCTTGACCATGCACTTTTTTTCTTTGCTATTATGAAGTGGTTTAGATGAGACACCTTTTGCATTTTTAAAGTTTCTATCATTTTATATATATTTTTAAAGAAAAACATGTACTATCCAACATCCACTGTTCACAGAAAGAAATAAGCAGCAGGAATAGCTCTGGTGGCAGAGTCGGCCAGGAGGAGGACATCGGTAAGTTAGCGGCAATGTAATAAACATCAAATGCTCCAGAGATATGTCAGGAAAGAGTTGATTACTATAACCCATATTTCTGTAGGAGTTCAGACTGCCAGGGACGTTTGCGCTCTGGAAAGTAATCTGGAATGTGGATTTTTTTAAAATCTTGAATACATTTTCTCATTTCTTCCTCAACACTCAGCTTCTCACACACCTTCTTTTTTGAAAGATTTGTTTCTCTAGACTTGCTAATGAGAGTTTGAAAGAGTTCACTGTTCCTGCGTTTGTCTGGTGGTGGCATCCACTGCACTGGGGCCTTCTTAGATGGACGATCCAAAGTTAGAGTATTTGGCTGGTGGCCTGTGGATGGCTGAGTGCTGGTGGCATTTTCTTGAGGGGTGCTGGCTTCCGAATGGCTGTCACAGCTTGAGGTGGACAATTCGTTACAGGAAGTCCCACTTTCACTGCCCTTGTCCAAGACTTTGTCATGCTTCCTTTCTTCATGGTCTTGCTTGGGGGAAACGATTCGCTGGGGGGGCCCTAATATAAGGCAGGAGAGAAAAAGTATTAAGCAAGCACTGCTTTACACAGAAAACTGATCAGATACCGTTTAGAAAAACGTGATTCAGAGTCTCAGCTGGCAAAAGTTTGTGTCATTTCCTTGTAAGCAAAAAAATTACACCCAACTGGGACACAAATTGAAGGTCTGGTCCTCAAAATTCTCACTCCTAAAAGTGTTTACGATAATAACTTCACTGCCTGCCTGAGAATCCAGGTAACGAAGTGTGCATAATGCTCACAGATTAGCTGCACTGAAAATCCTTGCATGCAAGTTTAAATGAGATACTTTGCTATTACACTGCAAGAAGTTTATTATGATAAATTAGGTTTTGTTGTATAAGGGAAATACTACTGTACAATTTGTAAGCTCTTCACTTGAATAAAAATATTTCAAGATCTTAGATTTTAGGGTTTTTGGAAGCTCTTAATTCACTTTCCCTGAACGGTCTACTGATACTGTGCTCTGCAGATGTCAACTTTGCAGAAGCCCTGGACTGGAAAAGGAGTATTAAACCTAGGATAACAGAGAGATCGCTCACTGCTGACAAAGTCTTTAAGGTTTGGGCTTTTTTTGTCTTGTAATGATTTCACTGCACTTCGTACTGTCAGTTGTTATCCCAGACTTGCCTCGGTGCAAGCGCAGAATTCAGCTGCACACCTCCTACCGCACAGGCTGGCAGGGAAAAGGACATTATGAAGTTATGGGTAAAGAGGTACTTTGCCATAGTGGGAGCGGCCCACCAGCCTCTTGGCAGGCACTGCTCAGCAATTCACACACCTGAAAATCAGATCTAGGCTCTTACTCCCTCCATGTATCATTTTTGTTTTGAAGTCTTAAGCAGAATATGCATATGAAAATTAAGTGGTAGCCGCTAAATATGTAGAGGCATTTTCAGTTTTGAAGCCTTATTTTGAAACTCCAGCTGTGAAGTGAAATGATGCTGTGCTGACATAATATGAACGTCACAATCTTAATTTAGGACACTATCTAAAGATGACAGAAATGTCTACGGAGTTCAAGGGGTGTTGGATTGGACCAAAGGGAAAAGTTTCAAAGACGTTTAAGGATCTAAATGAAAATGTAGAGTGGGGATTCAGTGGCAGTTGTGTGTTTGCTACAAATCCTGAAAGTGTCCAAACAGGTTAGGTATCTAAATAGCTTATGAAAACTAGATTATCCTTACAGTTTATGCAGACACCACCAGCATCAGTTAACTGCCTTTGCCCGTACCAAAACTCAGTGTATGACAGCTCTACCTTGGGTCACTGGGACAGATTGGCAAAATTTTTGATTCACTTAGCATTTTGTTGTTCAGAATTACAAATTCGAAATGCAATTACAATTACAAAGAATGCAGAAGCAATATGAACACTCCGGTGGTCTTTTTGACAGTGCATTTCTGTGACTCAAAGCAACCTAAGAAGATTGCAATATTTTATATGAGATGGGGGGAAAACAAAACAAAGCAATATACAAAGGAAAATAAAGATTAGTCTAACAATAGCAACATTCAACAACCTGCTTTTCTTTTGTTTTAGCCAGCATCCCAGGATGCTGTGGCCCATTTCTGTAGTCCATCTAGAGAAACCCATGAATAATCAAGAGCCAAAGAGAGACAACAATCCTACAGGGCTTGTACTTACATTATGCAGAGTGAAAAACACAAGCAATTTTCTACTTCATTATATTCAACCCAAATATTTAACACATGGTTGCAGCAATTTCCCTCCTCTTTCTCTTTCAGAAACATGATCACCTTCTTAAATAGATGTACATGCTTTCCTTCTATTGTTGTATCTGGCATTTCATTTCATACCTCAAATGATTATATGAATATGCTAAATTGAGAGTCAGCTGGCATTATGGAACTACTCTGGCTTTGCAGCATGCAATTATACACTGAGTAGTTAATCAGACAGTGATTTCAGTATTGTTACTCTGATTTTCAGTAACATGATTAACATCAATATCTAATCTAGTTTACAATCTTGGCTTCTTCAAATATAACAACACACTCTATGACTAAGAAACTAAAGCTTTTTGTTAGCAGTACTCTGCAGTAGTTTTCAAGTCTCTTTCCTGCCCATTTTTTTTTTTTTTTTGCAGCTTCATATATCAAGATGTTATTTCTTGTTGGTTGCTTTGTACTTAGCTCTTTATTGGTACTCCTTGCTTCTCATGGGCTAAAACCCGCAATGTACTAAGGATCTATTTCAAAAAAGCACACTGAAATACACCTTCAAGGATATAAAAAAATCCATTTCCTGCTATAAGATTATTCAGGAGCATTACAATAGGCAGGTATTTAAATGCTTTTTTGGATCACAGCCCTGAGGTACAGTACCTTACAGCACTGAGCTCTGTATGCTCCACTAAATCACCTAAATTCACAACGACTTTAATCGAAACACAAGTTTCTCCCACACCTCTCCTTTTAAAAATTAACAAATCCTCCCTCACAAAGAATTCTTTATATGTCTCTGCACTGCTTTCCCAGTAATGTGTTATTAACAGAAGCAACAGTTCTGCTAGAAGGGAGGTTTTCCTCACAGTATTTTCTGCCTGCTGAAACCCACTAGAATTTTTAAATACATACAAAAGAATCTACAAAAGATTTGTTTAATTTTCAACATCAGAGATTATTGGATAAATTTAGCTACATTTCTAATTCAGAAAACATCTCCTTATTGCCCTTTGTGCTGTCACACTCTCCACTGTACCTCCTCAGCCATTCCAGAATAACACCAAAGACATTCAAGCAGTTCAGTCTACCTGAAACTAATTATTTTCCAGGAGTGCAGAATAGTTCTTAAAAACTCAGAGAAAGTATATTTGCTCTACTGTGCACATAGAATCATAGGATCATTTAGGAAGGAAAAGACCTTTAAGATCATCAAGTCTAACTCTTAACCTGACACAGCCAGGTCCACAGGTAACACTAAAAAAAAATCACTGACTTACAACATGTCTCTCCTGCTCCTGCCTGTTCCAGGACCTCCACCAGCTGCTGGTTCCCCAGCTTGGAGAGGCTGAAGTGAGTCACTGCCTCTTGGTCCTCTCCAACTCATTCGCCTCTGCAAAGATATGTCCAGTTGCCCTCTCCACTGCCCAGTTCTCCAAATAGCTCCCAGGTAGTGCTTCTCCTCCAGGCAGTTCCAGTAGACATTGAACTTCCCACTTCTTTTTCCTTCAATGCTCTTATATGGCTGCATCTCTCATAGAAAGTTAGAAAGTTAGCTAGCCCTTCACCTAGGCTTACTCATCCCCTCTGCTATGATGACGTCATGGTTTAACCCCAGCCAGCAACCAAGTACCACAGAGCTCACTCCTCTGTGAGCAGGATCCGGGAGAGAAGGAGAAAGGTAAAAGCCAGAGAACTCATGGGTTGAGACAGATACGGTTTAATAGGGAAAGCAAAAGCCACGCATACAAACAAAGCAAAACAGGGAAGTAATTCACTGCTTCTCATGGGCATGCAGGTCTTCAGTCATTCCCAGGAGAGCAGGGCCCCATCACATGCAACAGTGACTTGGGAAGACAAAGGCATTGCTCCCAATGTCCCCTCCACTTCCTCCTTCTTCCCCCCACTTTATATACTGAGCATGATATCACATAGTCTGGAATATCCCTTTGGTCAGTTGGGTCCCCTGTCCTGGCTGTGTCTCCTCCCACGCACCCCAACTTCCTCACCAGTGGGTCAGTATGAAAAGCGGAAAAGGCCTTGGCTCTGTGTACGCCCTGCTCAGGAATAACAAAAACACCTCTCTGTTATCAGCCCTGTGTTGAGCATAAATCCAAAACACAGTTCAAGCCACTGCGAGGAAAATTAACTCTACCCCAG
>VYZT01000631.1:0-36907 GCA_013400735.1 Pomatostomus ruficeps
TGCCGAGCAAGGACACGTTAGGGCGGTTGAGGAACTGTACTTGCACAACCCAGCCTTTATGATTGACCCTGAGCAGGGCTAGGAAGTCAATAAGGAGGAACTGAGAGAACATAGTAAGCAACTTTAAGGAACTAACAAGGGGGTTGCAAACCGCAAGGCCGAAGTTAGTGCCAAGAACTACCGCTTGTGCGCAAATAGCCTAGGGCCAGTGAACATGCAGTTGCCGTGCGTGATTGCTAGTAGGCAGCCAATGGTGAGAACGGATACACCGTGTGAACAGCCACGGATGTCTTTAAAACTGCTTGCTGAATAAAAGATTACGAAGTAGCACCTTTACCTCTATGACTGCGTGTGCTATATTCCAGTGACTCTCCAAAAATAGTATCTAAATGGGAAATATTAATTCAGTTTTGATCTCACCGTACATAAAATGTTATGTACTCTTGCAGTAATGTTTCTTAGAAAATTATGTTTCACAGGAGTATATTCACAGATTGGACACAAGACTTCCAATAATGTTCTTTGTGGTGAGAGGGGAGAGAAAATATGGAAACTGTGATGTAGACAGTGTTTATTAACATATTGGAGTTTACATTTCTATGTCTTTGCTGCACTAGAATATTTAGCTCAATGCTAAATTTAGCTTCCAAACAGAAGAATAAAATGTTAATTGCAAATTCTTTTCATTGTTAATGTAACTCAGACTACATAAGGAACCTAATACAATCAGGAGTTATTAGCTATTAAAATTAATTTGATATGTATCAAAGTATCCTATCAACATTAATACCTTGTGCTTTAATTAAGTTCATGAAAGCCAGTACAAGATAAAGATGAAATGAACAAACATTATCTAATAGCACTTCTGTTGACAATCTAATAGCATTTTCTTTTGACCATTTAGAAGCACATTTTCTAAAGAAGTCACTCTAATTGCTACGGAAAAATAAAAACTAGTTAAAAAATAAATTGGTAAAGCCCTGCAACCTGTACAAAATTCTGTGTATCAAAAGAAAAGGAAAACTCATATTTATATCAAATCTCTATTTCATGGTCTTTAGCGCTTTAACATATAGTTTGCAACATTTCACTGTCATAAGAAATTGCAGTAAATTTTGTTACATTACTTGGTTCAAACCATTTTTTGTATATTTTTTAATGTTGTTTGGAACATTTTTGTGATATGATTTGAAAAAAAGATGTGCAAATGAGCATCCAGAACATCATGACACTTCTCTAACAAGCATTTTCACCATTTGTTTTCTTTCTAGCATATGGTTTTCCATGTACAGATGTAAGGGCATTCAACTAAAGGTGATGCTAAAAGAGCAGAAAATGTGAAGATAGATGGTCAAGGAACTACACATACACAGAGTAAAATTGTTAAAAGTCTTACGTTAGAAATTTAAACAGCAGTAGGAAAGCTAGTACATGAATGGAAGTGAAGGTACACAGCAGCTTATGTACAGTGTTCAGCAAAACCAGAACAGGTCTAGGGACTTAAAATTATTCATCATTCAAATCCTTCTCAGGGTCAAACTCGAAAAGTTTTGTAAGCCAAAATTTAATAAAAAGACAGTAAAAGACTAAGTATCCTAGCTCTTCTAGAGGTCTCAAGTCCTGATAGGCTTCTGTCATTAATTGTTCCTATTTCACAAGACTGAAAACTTCATTTTAGTGCACCGCATTTTGAAAGTTGCCAGAATTACTGCTGAAAACCATCTCATTAGCACAAATAAGCAAAACAGTGAAAGAATTTTATATGGAGTCTTACAGAGAATTTAAAAATCTTAAGAGAAACTCTTGTCAGATTTCTTCTGTCTCTTTGCTGTCTGGTATATTTGTATACAGACACACACACTTGCACACACATAGACATTCTTCTATCAAAATTTTTATTATCTAGTCTCTTTACTGCTTTGAAAATCTTGGTGTATAAAAACATCATCTTCTAACTGGCCCAGAGATAGTAAATGCAATGTTACTTTTTTCCTTCTGTTTTCTCAGTTTCTAAAAATGCATTTCAACATGGGATATACAATCTGTTGATGATTCTGGACAGGAATTACTTAATTCAAGTTGCTATAGTGAAGCCTTACTTATTAATTCTAGTTATGACACATATTGATAAAATATTTTATCAATAGCAGAGTTAAGTACAGCAAAGTACATAGTTATAATTCACTATAAATTACCTATAAGTAAAATAGAGTTTGATGGTGAAGGGCTTTCTAATTCTTTGCTAGGTTTCATTTTAGTGAGAGGTTACAAAAGAAATTCCTAAAAGACCCTAGTAGACTAGTATTGCTTGGGCATGGTTTGAGGTTGCAAAGTGATCTCCTGAGTGCAAGTGGGCTGGAAATACATGAGCACATGTAACTTTTGGGGGTAAATATTTTATGACTTGAAAACACTGATCTTATTACAATCCACCCAAGATGTGTGTGTCGCTCAGCTGAACTCGACTTTGAGCAATGGATCATTAAAGGGAGTTTTTCAAAGGCTTCCTGAGAACTCAAAGTGCACTTGGCCAAGTGATTCACATAGTTTGCTGTCAATGTCAGAACTGTCTCTCTGTATGTCAGTGGAACGGATAGGAAGTATTTTTGATCTTCACTAGAGCAGGAAAGAAACAGGAATCCTTCCAAGCCCTTTAAAGTGTTACAGTTTAAAGCACTTAGAACTTAACAAATGTGCATTAAGCAGAAAGTTCACTTGGATACTCTCATTATTGTTAAGTCAAAATACTTCTGTAGTGGAAGGAGTGGGGGTTACCTGCATTGAAAATTGAGCAGTTTCTTCTCCTTTCCTATGGTGGCTTCTCTACTCCAGCGAGTCAGTCATTGAGGACTCCAGATATTTTCTGTAGATAAATCTCTCATTTTTCAGTGCTCAAGGAGCTCAAATTTAATGAGTTGTACTCATCCAGATGGATGAAAGCAGAACTTTTATTTTAAAAACTTTTATTTCTTATATCAGAGCTTTTGTGTGCCTAATCCTTGATTCTACCATCAACAAATTCATTCATAAAACCTGAGGTGTGGAATCTGTCTTTCTCTCATTATTGTCCCCTGTCCGCTAGTGGAAGGTATTAATAAATGCTGTCACTACCTTTCAAAGTTATCTTTCTTCTACTAGCAAGTAATTCTCTGTGTTCGTGGGCTGTATTATTTTTATAATCTCTTTTCTTATGTCCTCATTAGTAATTATTATTTCACCATCTCTATTTCTTTTAATATGTCAACATGTACAATGAAAATAAATCTATTCAAGAAGCAGGATTTTTGTAAGTGAAGTTTGATTTTTTTTTTTAATCAGCAAGTGCAGCTTCCTTTACATGCATATTCCTGTACAAACATAATTCAGCCAAGAAACTCTTCAAATTATCAGTACATATTTTCGGTAAGACTAGAAGAATACTGAGGGCCTGAAGAGAACAATTAGTATTTTTTTCAAATTCTGGCACTCTTGCAAAAGAAAGGTATTTTTGGAACTGCCAGCTCAATATTTATTTCTAGTAAAATATGGCAATTCTTTAGTCAGAACTCAGCAAAAAATATAATAAAACAGTAATAAACTTGTATCTGTATGAAATAATTCTAACCAAAACAAATGACATTTTAAAAGAGATTGTAAGTTTAATTTAAAAATATGGAATTTTCCTATTTAATTTTTAATATGTGATGTGTCTATTTAAATTTAAGAAACAGAACTATTTTTAAGCAACAATGGATCAAAATTACACCTTTTCTGGATGTGTGTAATTTCTTCTTCAGAGACTATGTATGGATATACAGATAATGACGGGAATGATTAATGTGGCCCCTAAAAATTTCACTTCTAAAATCTGGGAATTTTAATTAATTTTTAGTGTTAAAACATGCCTATCAACCTAGGTTACACACTAAATCCCAATATCTCTATTCTTTACATGCATCTCTGAGGAGAGCACTTACATGGAATATTAAAAAGTCCTCTTTCAATATTCCAGTTTTACTGGCTATATCAGGCATTTCACTCCAGGTTTATATAGAATAGAATTTCTGTATTTATTCAGACCTTTCTATTTTTATTATTTGAGAATTCATATATATATATCCAGAAAATATTTTTATTTTCTATTTAAGATACAATTATTTCCATTAGAAAGTGTCTAAATCACACAAGATAGGGCACAAATACTTTGATTCTACATGTTTCTTCAAGTATTCTCTTCAGCAGGAGAGGTGACCTTTCAGTTTTTTCACAGGAGTCTTCCCAGAGTTTTCACCTCAGATCAAGGGCCACGTGGAGACACATTCTTATGCTGTCTCTGATACTGTTTTATCCTGTCTTCACTTTTACCTACAGGTTTCCAGCATCTGCCAACACTTGTAGTCAGTCACTGCAACAAGTCACCCTGTCGTTTCAGTTTAGCACTTTCCTAGGAATGTGCATCAACAAGCTCTTCTAGCTCATTCCTTCTGTCCAGAATCCTAATTTTGTGTCTTTCTTCTTTAAAAAGGTTATTAATTTATTGCTGACCATGGATGGCTTTTCAAAGTTTACAATATTTAGGTATGAAAAAGGGATTAGAACAGATCAACAGACATTTGAAATTATTGTATTGTTATGAATGGTGAGAGGGAACTTTGAAAAAAACCACATATTTTCAGTTTAATTTAAAAAAAAAAGTTACAGGATCCTATGACTCAAAATTAGAAGTAGTCTACTTTAGACTCAGTGTACATCCATACTAGTGAAATTATTTAACTCAAATTAATGAACTCAGTATGAAGAATCCGTCTTCAAGTGAGATTTTGAAATTGACTGTTTTTTCCCCCTAAAGTATTCTAATGAACTTTCATAACCTGTTTTGTACAGTAAAGATGTTTATAGTTGTCCTGTGAAAGAGTACTCCAAAATCAGATGGGTGATACACAGTCTTAAAAGAGGCACTCTTAGTTAAGTTGCTCTGGGTTCTATGTGTAAATCTTAGTAGGGCAAATCTCCTTCAAAAGTTGTCTGTGAAATCCCAGCCCTCTAAGTGTTTTTTTGATTCCGCTTTAATTTAGACACCCTTAACGCTGATGTCTGTACCTATCAGAGATAAACTAGAAAATCTTTATTTTTTCATTGATAATAAAAGATATTAATTTAGCTGTAAATATTCACATTGGTAGAAGCCTAGAGTTAGATGATGTGAAATCCACCCCTAATTTCCAAAAACATGAATTAGACAGCTTGAATCCAATTTCAAGTATGTAAACCCCAGCTGGGTGTGTGTTTCATTTATTCTGCCAAATTGCTGGCAACTGTTGATACATTGAATAGCAAGAAACTACGTTTCTAGGCTAATTAAAAAAATAAACATTTTATGTTCAAAGTATAACCTGTTAAAATTTTGGAAAGTAATTTTTTAGTCCACTGGGTGCTTTTGAACTTTCTTATTAAATGATTTAGAGATCTGGAATGTGAAAGTTTGTCTTATATTTCAAGTCATCAGGGCCATACTCTACACTACTTATGCTCATAAAACTATTTCTTGGTTTCTCTTCTCAGTCATGCCTGAAGTTGCCCAATAGTTTATTTTTCTAGAGTGCCCATTTGTAATGTGGAGGCACAGATCTCTTTCCAGCAAAAAGCTAGAGGACTTTCTCTGTGGTAGTCCAATGCAGACACATCTGTGGATTGCTGGATGCTACATGGAAACTCAATCGAAAATCACAGTCTTCAAAATAAAATCTAGATTACTGCCTAACTCCAAAGTATGTAAGAGAGATGGCTTCAGTTCAGAGCCTAGGAGCGCAGAACAGTCTGGTATCTACACGGCCAGGGAGCAACTTTGTGGAAAGTGACCTTGGGGTTCCAATGGACATCAAGATTAATATGAGCAAACAGTGAGCAGATGCTGTGGCAAAGAAAGTCAACAGGGTGCTGGGGTGCATCAAGAACGACTTCACCAGCAGAGATAAAAAAGCCATTTTTCCCCTCTGCTCAGCACTTTTCACACCACCCATATAATACTGCTTTTAGAGTTGGTCCCCACCAAGCCAAAATACCTTGGTAGGCTGGACAGAGTTCAGAGAAGGGTCACAAAGATGATCCAAGGACTGGGAAGCTGCCATATGAGGACAGGCTGAAAGAAATGGATTTGTTCAGTCTTGAGAAAAGGCAGCTTTGGGGAGACTTTTTCACCCTGTTCCACTATTTAAAGGGTGCCTACAAAGAAATTTGCAAGGAGTCACATGGAGAAAATGAGGGGTAATGAGTAAAAGTTACTCTTGGGGAGATTCTGACTGGACAGAAGAGAAAAATTTTTCACAATGCCATTGGAATAATGTCCTCAGGAAAGCGGTGAATTCCCCAACATTGGACACTTTTAAGATTCAGTCGGACAGGGTGCCAAGAAAGGTTGGACTAGACAATCCTCGAGGCTGCTTCCAACCTGATATTCTATCATTCTGTGATTTGTACCTACTAACTGTAGCTTGGCTTTATAAAAGAAAAAACTGACACTTTGAATCATGAGTCATCTGCTTTTTCTGGCCAGAGAGAGTGCTCTTGACATAGACTCACATCATTTCACTGTGTTGAATCTGTAAAGTCTGGAAGCCAGCTTTAGAGAGGGAAAATAACCCTCTATTCTCTGACCATTCTTATAGATCTTAACTGAGTCTCCTTTCCAATAGAAACAACACTAAAATGTTATCTAATGAAAATGAAGTACTTTCTGTTCTTCATTGTAAACTATAGCTTTGTCTCATACATTTACTCCTGAATTAGACTAGTTCAGAGGAGCTGGATAGAAACAATACAGCCTTACCTATAGTCAATTTTAAAAGTCATGGTAATAAGATAAAATTATTGTTCAATACTTTTTGTGTGCTTCTTGAGAAAATTCAATCAGCTTGAATCATAAATACATTATAAAATAGACTTAAAATTAAAAGAGAATAAGATTTACCTGTCTTACATTTCCTCTCCTTCCTCTTCATATCTACAAGTCTTCGCAGAGACATAGTAAATCAGACTGTCTGTTCCCTGGTCCTCTGTCTTTTTTCACCTCTTCAGTATAGTGACGTGCCTGGGAATGCTGTCTCAGAAGGAAAAGACAGCTTTCCTACAAGACCAAGCAGTTAGCTGGGGGAAACTGTGTTAGTAAAGTGGCTGCAGTATGCCAAGGAGAAAGCAGGAGAGAGAATGAGGCAAGCTTTGGTTGCTCTGCGATTTTTAGAAAATGCTGCATTTTGTCTGGCCCCTCTCTGGGGGCCTAAAACAACTTCATAATGACTAAGGAGGTAGTTCCAGTTAATTAGCACTGAAGATCACAAAGTGTGTTTTTACTATTGAAAAGAATCCCTTAGTTTCTCCCTAGATGTAACAAAACTTCTGTCATCTTTCCATTCCCTTTCCTTTACAGTTCCTATGAGAAATGATCCGTTTGTTACTTGAGTCAGCTTCTGGCTGAAGTGCCCTATGAAGAGAAGACCACACTTTTCTAGTTTGTAATAGCTCACACATTCTTCTCCAAAGAAAAAAACTCCTTTGTCCCATCCCAGACAAGAGAAATTAGCACCTTTTCTTCATAGCATGTGCTGTTTTCTTCTGGGGTAGGGTTAATTTTCTTCACAGTGGCTGGTATGAGGCTGTGTTTTGATTTTGTGTTGAACACAAAGTTGATAATGTAAAACCATTTTTGTTATTGCTGAGCAGCTCTTACACAGGGTCAAGGCATTTTATACCCCTCAGACTGTACCACTGGCAAGGAAGTTGGGGGTGCATAGAAAGATGGGAGGAGACACAGCTGGGACAGATAACTCCAACTGACCAAAGGGATATTCCATACCATATGCTCACTATATAAAGTGGGGAAGTAAGAAGAAGGAAGAGGCAGGATGTTTGGAGTGATGGCATTTGTCCTCCCAAGTAACAGTTAATGCATGATGGGGCCCTGCTCTCCTGGAGAAGGCTGAACACCTGCCTGCCCATGGGAAGCTGTGAATTAATTCCTTGTTTGCTCGTGTGCATGTTTTTTGCTTTCTTTATTAAGCTGCCAATCTCAACCCATGAGTTTTCCAGCTTTTATTCTTCTGATTCTCTACTGATCCTGGTGGGGTGAGTGAGTGAGCGGCTGTGTGGGACTCGGTTGATGGCTGCGGTTAAACCATGACACGGCTTAAGCCAGTCTTTCTGAGACATGCTGAAGTGTCCTGAAATCTTACAGTCCATGAACATTTCTGTACCACCCCATACAACATACCTACTAAGAAGGCACAGGGTAATGAAAAAACAGTAAAATATCTGCATTTAAGTCAGAAATATATCAGAAAAATTATTAAAAAATCAAAACTTCATTTACTGAGAAAGCAAAAATCACCTAGAACTTAGTGAGACAAACGTGATGGAAAATCTAGAATTGAAGGAAAGAAGGAAGAGATCAGAGGAGATTTCAGGTGGTTCAAAATCATCTAACATTAAAGATTGCAGTGAGTGGATGAACAGGCGAATAAGATCCTTGAGGGAACAGGAATAGAAAGAAAGACTTGCCAATACCTCCTTACTTTTGTTTCCCTCAGGACAGAAAAATTTCTCTGAAGGACTAATGTAGTGAAGTCCTGAAGAGAATGGCCTACTAGTTACTGTGAATAGTATGAATTTACAGGCTAGCAGTGTGCTGCTGCTGGACTTTCTCTTTTGTGAATCTTCCAGCCACAGCATCAAATGAAAGCAGAATGACAGAGGTAGGTGTTCAATTGACATGTGTATTGGGTAAAAACTGGTGTCAAGCTGAGAAGGAGGAAAGAAAATGTGTGCTCAAATATTAATGTAAGTTCTTTGTTCTCATAATATTTCCTGAATGGGGAGACTGTGAAGAATTTCATACTCTTTCAACAGCCCAAATACATTGAATGTGACCTTGCCAATATTTGTCATGATTCTCCTTCATGATTCTCCTTCATGATATGCTACTGATGGTATTCATCATATGATCATTGAATAATTTAGGTTGTAAAGAATCTCAGGATTATGTCATCTTCATCTTACTACAGTCTCAAGTAAATAATTTCATTCAAATTCTCTTCAAAAGTTCCCTGGAACTTCAGACTAAAACACTAGGACTCAGAGTCTGCTGATATTAGTATGCTTATTTGAGGGGATCAGTTTCTCAAAGTTTTGTAGGAAGCTGCAATAATGTTTCAAAGCTGAAGAGTATCTGTTTATTTTACTGCCTAACCCTTCCATTGACCCTATTGAACTATTGACAGTATGCCAGAAATCTCAGAGACAATTTACGTACCCTTTCTTACTAATGCTATTACTGGTATCTGTCAGTCTTGCAAAGCAATATATCAAAAGGCAAGATCAAAAATCTTTTTTTTCTGCCTAAAACAGAACATAAAGTTATACAGAGATATTGTAGTGTTGATCCTAACTGGATACCAGGCACCCACTAAAGCCACTGTATTACTTCCCTCCACAAGGGGACAGAGGAGAGAAAATGTAATGAAAGGTTCATGAGTGAAGGACCAGGACTTAGGGTACCTAGTTTTTAATCATAATTATCTTCAGAAGAGATGTTCTCCCCTTGCGTTCTTAACGTCTATATAATGCTACTATTCTCTTCTTCATTACTGAGAATGAGTGGCATTGAGCTAATCACTTGTGTGCTGATTACAAAAATTCTGTTCATTCCTCATTAACCTATATGAACCACTGAGAAATATTGAGCTGACCTGACATATTTTTATTGACCCCCTTGTGGCTTGTCAGGCACTTAATCACTATAGTTCCATAGAAATTATTTATAACTTTGTCAGTGTTCTTTTTTATTTTCACACTCTTACACCAAAACCATGAATATTTGGAATGCTCACATGCAGGTCAAATACAATAGAATATTTTTTTTCCAAAAACTATAGTTGCAATGTGAATCAAACTACAATGACATAGAATTGAAACAACACAAAACCAGAAGGTTCAGAAAGAAGTTCATCTTTTTTTAGATAAGGAAAATATTGACCATGACAGCAGTGACAATATTTCAAGGGTTATATGTATTGCTTGGTTATAATTAAGTAAATCATAGTTAATTAGGGATAAACTGAGAGAACTAAACCAAAAGACTTAATAAGCCTCAATTCATAATGTTTGATTTACTCTCATGAGTGTGCTCTTGTGTTCAGGCCTTCTCGACAGAGTTCATTTCACCAAGATTTATTGCCCACATCTGAACCCAACCACATCTGAACATTTTTTCTTAGTCAGTTGTGGTGGGTCGACCCTGGCTGGATGCCAGGTGTCCATCAAAGCCACTCTATCACTCCCCTCTGCAACTGGACAAGGGAGAGAAAATATAATGAAAGGCTCATGAGTTGAGATAAGGACTGGTAGAGATCACTCACTGAAACCATCACGGGCAAGGCAGATTCTGCTTGGGGATCTTAATTAAATTTGTTGATAACAAAATTAGAGCACGATAATCAGAAATAAAATAAATCTTAATAACACCTTACCCTGACTCCTTCCTCCTTCTCAGGCTCTACCTCTGCCAAGTTCTCCAATAACTGCTCCCGCTTGGGTCACTCTTCCATGGGGTGCTGTCCTTCCAGCACAGCCTGCTCCAACAGGGGTCTCCCACATGGTCCCAAGTCCTACCAGGAAATGTGCTCCAGCGTGGTCTCCTCTCCACAGGTCTTCAAGTTCCTGAAGTGTGCTCCAGCACAGGCTTCTCAAGGATTGAAGCCTCCTTTCAGGCACTCACCTGCTCTGGCATGGGTCTCCTCCATGGTCTGCAGGTGGATCTCTGCATCATCTTTGCCCTCCATAGGCTGCAGGGGCACCACTGTTTAACTACGGTCTTCACCATGGTCTGCAAGAGAACCTCAACTCCAGCACTTGGAGCACCTCCTTTAACTTCTTCTCTGCTGACTCTGGTGTCCAAACCAAAAATTAAATCTGTTCCAGCTAAAACTATTACATTACCTCAGATATAAATGTATATCTGCGTATCTGTATATACTTGGTGAAAAACCCTGCTTGCGTCTGAATGCATTTCCAGCTTTATTTAATTACTGAAAATTTTTTGCTTTTACCAGTTCTTCCTATTTTTAAATTTTTTCAAATCATTTTATATTCCTATTCAATTTGCTTCAAGAGCAATATCTGTACATGTATGTAACTGTATCTATTCTTGTACAAAGTATACACAAATAATTTAATCAGTATGATTTTTACTGTATCTCCCTTTTTCATGTTGTCTTAGGTTCTCCAAGATAAAATTGAGGTAATTGAGTTGTGATGAAGGATGCTTTTCTCTGCATCAAGATATATCGCTGCTATCCTACAGGTTCAGATTGTTTATATTCAGCTATCTTGGTTCAGCTGAGAGCATGATACAGAAATCAATCGAGTAGCAGTGATGAATGATTAAAGACAAGAAATATATAAGGTTCTCTTCTTGCATATCAACAGCACATGACATTACTGATCATAAGACATCATTATCATGACATCGAAGAAGACATAGCAGAAGAATATATCAGTCTCCAATTTCCTGGATTGATCATGACTGAAGACATTGGTTACATTTCTGTAACAGGACCTTCCTTCTGGGACTCAATAAAAATCTGGGGGTTTCCCTATAGGAAGCCAATTTTTTTAGGATATAAATTGTCTAAGTAGTTGCATCATTACGGTATTTGAAAAAATGAAAAGAAGTAACATTGTAGGCTTCCATATGCAATTCAAGAAAATATTAATTGCACTAGGCAACAGTAAAAATAACTTACGGTTCTAGTACAATTTCCTTTAGCAGAAAGCTTCATACAAGAAATTTTATCTACAATTTTAGTATATTTCTGAAATCCTTACTAGTACTTAAAATGAGGTAACATAGCAGCAGCCTGATAAATATTTTATATATTCTGACGGGATAAACAGATTCAGATGCATCCCAGTGCATGATGACTGCTATTAGTCATAGTCACCTCTTTATGGCCTCAGCCTCCTGGAAAATTTAATTCATTTGTTATGCTCGGTGCATAACCTGACAGCCATGAATATAAGAGTCATTTGTTCTTTGCCTGCAACAGTCAGGTCACAATGTCCAAGTGTTCACAATGCACACTCAGTGTTACTGAGCAGAGAGCATTGTGGTAACACTGATGTCAGATAGGGAGCTGAAGTCATGCAAGAGAGGCAACTGATATCAGTGCCTTATGGACATCCATTTCCACAGAAGCTGAGGAAAAGCACAGACTCCGGCACTCCTGAGTCTGAATAGGAGCACGATTTGACCTTGTTTTCTGTAACAGGGCAAAACAGAGCAGGTAAGTTACAAAAACTTAAATCAAACATACTGATAGGTCAACCCAAACTTTGATTGCTATGTAAATATACTCATAGCACGAGAGTTAGGGAAAAAAAAAGGAAAAATCTCCAAATTCACTTGCTTTACTTTCAAATCATCAGGGTTTTATTAATGTAAAAACTACATAGATATACTTAAATTTTGGAAGGAATACACTGCCACCAGTAAAACCAAAACTTTATTCAGTCAGAAAGGGCAAAAGTTGAAGTGAATATTTTTTACAAAAAAACCCCAAACAAAAACAACAACAACAACACCACATAAAACAAAACAAAACCAAAACCAAAGAAGAGACAGAAAGAAGGGAGTAGATGGGTGAAAGTGCCTATCCTAGGCATACTGAGAGCATTTACAAAGTAGCAGGACTAGAATAAGGTTCTATATTCTCAAGGAGCGTTCACCATTTTAAAAATCTCATTGATTCCCTTTCTCAAGAAGAAAAAAAAAATTAGAAGATATCAGGGAAACAGCCATGCACATTGTTCTTTCTTTTAAATACTTAAATACAATTTAGACTTAAGAACACCCAAATGGTTTAAGCATAACCCTTTTTTAAGAATTGTCGCACTTCTTGTAGTCAGACGAAATGCTCAATGTAGATAGCATTTATAAAAACTCACCTTATGACCCTGCCTTAATGTAGGTCAACTGTTGTGGTGTGCTCTGGCCAGTTTCGGTTTATCTCATGGCCAGGCTCTGCTATCTCCCTTCCCCCACCCAGTATCTGCTTCCCCCCCGCCGGAGAGCTCTGTATTGCATAATCCTATACAAAGCCTGCCAAATTCAAACCCAGCACTCCTCCCCTATTGGATGTTGTACCCTCCCCCCGCCCCTCATGTCGGTATTCATGTAACTGTAACACGCTGCGCCAGTGCTTCCCCTGGAACAACCCCAGTGCCGAATAAACTATCTGGGAAAGTCTCTCTGCTTCGTCTCTCCTTCTTCAGCGCGCGCCTGTACCATCGGTGGATTGGGCGAAACCTTGCAAGACCTTCACCAGCCCTCCCGAGCCCGGAGCAGCCTGGTCAGCCCCTGGAACCGCAGACGGACACCCGGTGCCCCTACCGACTGCACCGTGGCAGTCAACAATCATGTAATTTGTAAATGTGAATTGTAGCTTTCTCTGTAAGTGGACTCAGGTAACTCCAAATGCGCTCAGTTAAAATACAAGTGAAGTAATTGTTTTTTTCTCTGAAAGTAACAGGTTGTCCTGGTTTTTTCAAAGACAGGTATTTGTTAAAGAAGGCAGAAGCCTCCTTTAGAATAGGAGAATGTAACCCCCTTCCCTCCGANCCTCGAGACACTGGAGCAGGCGATGGAGAGTTGGTAGGAAACACGCAGCTTTGATGCAGTCATCGTCACAGCCAGTCAGGGAGCAAGGATAGAAGCACGCAGTTGGAGACAGAAGCCTGCAGTGATGGCAGATCCTCCCTAGAGCTCCAGCAGCCTCTGTCTCTCTCCTCTGGATGTCCAGCAGCGAAGAAGAGTGCCCTTCAGCTGTGCTTGGCTCTTTTATCTCATCCCAGTCCCCGTATCCCTGCCCCACTCTGAGGGGAAACAATCCCAGCTATCCGGAAGTCCAGATAAGGGCTAGCCAGCCACACCCATCTCAGAGTCACCTCTTTGTCCCATCTTAATCACCCACCATCAAGGTTTCCAAGCAACTAATCACTCGCCCATTATACCCCCCAGCAGCTAGAATGGGGAAAAATTCCAACACAGAGAGCTAAACAAAAAAGTATCCCAAACGCTGACACAGGTCTGTTACTTTGTGTTTGCTAATTAGAACATGTTTCTACTTAGGTGTCATTTATTGGACAGCACGTTCAAATTCCTTTATGATGCTATATTGGGTGCAGGTGTAAAAGTTTTGTTATGTGGGGAGAGCTGCAGGCGTGGCCTCTGTTAGGAGCTACCCGGGCTGCCCTGCTCCAAACACAGACACTTCCATCTGGCTCTGAGAGACCCACCACAGGGTCTGTCAGACCATGGTGGCACCTCTGGGAACATGCATTTAGAAAAGGTAAAAATTTCAAAAAAAAAGAAGGAGAAGATTTTCTGTTCTTTTTACATTTTATGAGGAATAGCAATATTTCTAGGCACCACAATGCAGATATAAGAGAAACATGGATTGAAAGTAATGGTAAAAGTACAGCAGCTAGGACCTGTTCATGCTTCTGCATAAAGAATGAAAAAATAGTACAGAGATAGTCAGTCAACTTGAATAAGAAGACTAAGCCTTACAATCCCTTAAAAGCTTCTTTACCAATCGAATCGACCCCTAATTTCCACTCTATATAGTGGGTGATGGGACACCTAACTCACAGCTAGTTGCCTACACTGCTCATGCTTAACTTCAGGTGTCTAAATCTGGAACAGAATCCAAGTGGAACTTACCAAACATAGGCTTATTCCAAGGTTTTAAAATAAACTTAACTACAGGACACAAGGCATTTCTGTATACAAAAAAAAAAGAAGAAAAACTGAAACTGCAGAAGCAGATGCACAGCCTACTGAATTTATGCATGAAAGTGGACAAATAGACATTCATAGAATGACACAGAGATATCTGTGCAAACCCTCATATTTCCAAGAAAAGTAAAACAGACATGGCAGATAACCTTTTAATACTCAGTAAAATCACACATTTTATAAAATTTTTACAATCTAGTGGCTTGGTTTTATCCTATATCTATATATATAGACAGAGATATATCTATATATATATATACAGTGAGAGAGAGATGTAAAACTGATAACTGAGTAATTTCAGTCTGTGTACTTCTTCAAAATGGGAAAAGACAATACCTCCATCACTAGGAGAAGAAAATCTTTCTTTTTATTTTACATCTAAAGTTGATGATTTTCAGAAAATTAGTTCTCAAGACCAATCTTTTATAACCACAAGAGTTCAGCTCGTAATGAATTTTTTGAATAAGAGATCAGCTAGTTTTATTAACCTAGTATACTGTAGCCTGATTACAAAAAGAAGAAGGAATTATGGAAGATTCTACAATATTTTAATGACTCATAAAATTGTGGTTGTAGATTGGCATATCTATAATTACGAAAACTAACTCTCCTAATTCAATGCAGACATTACAGGAAAACTCCATTAGCAACCTACAAAATAATGCAATATTTATATGCTCACACATAAAGGAGGAAAACAATTTGACATATTGCATTTGCTTTTTGGTTTGTGTTCTCTTCTCAGAATGAAATACAAGTCATAAAGAATATCGGATCATAACACCGAGTACTGTCTTGAATGACTTTCTGTTTTGTCTTGTTTGTTCCTTGTTCAGTTAAGCCAAAAATTGTTATTTTGAAATTATCCCTTTCCTCTGCAATGTCTAGGTCAGTACTACTCACTTTAACTGCTGAACCTTCTTTACATTAAGCTGAAAATTTTGCCTGTTTCAAACTATTTCTCCATGAAGTCAAGCGTCTCTTTCCCCAAAATTGCTCATCGTCTCTTCTGCCACTTCTCCCTTCCATCAAGGTGAGGGAATAGGGGTGGGAAAGGATTAAAGAATCAAAACCCCTTTCAGTATGCAAGGGTCATAGAATTCAATTCTTATCAATCTCATATTTAAATTTGAACTTGTGATTTTATTCTCCTCATACAATCAATAGGGAGAAATAGGCACCTAAAAGGTTGATTGATGTGTCAACTGCTAAAAGCATCTCTTTTAAAGTCAGCTGAACCATATTTGGAGGATTCAGTTTCTCTACAATGACTAAAAGTTTAAAATGTAGTACCTTTAGATATCTGATTCAACATGTGAGATTTCCATGAGGTGATTTAGAGATTTAAAGTTATGCTCTTGGCTTCATCTATTAAATCAGTAGAAAGCCAGAAGTATATCTTTGAAATAAAGTAAGAAATAGGCATGGAATTTAAAAGAAAAGTAATTGTCCATTGGCAGTTTAAAAGAATCAGTTTAGACCATGGACTTCATTTCTATTTTATTATATATTCATGGGATCATAATATTGAAAAATGATAAAATTCTGCATTAACTGTCTACATTTGTTTTGGGTTTGTGGGTCTTGGTTTTTTGTGATTTTGTTGGTGTAGGGTTTTTTTATAAGCAAGGATACTCAGACAATATTAATGAGTGATGAAACAAAAGAAGGTTTAATGATGATGTGCATTTGCTCTTATAGGAAGATAAGAAATCAATGAGTAAAATTAATGCTTTATTCATCCAAGATTTGCTTGCAGTAATTGATTGTTATGCTGATTTATAGAGGAGTTCAGCTTTAGGCTATTTCAGTCAGTTAAAAAAATCTCCAAATTTTGCCATGAACAAAAAGACACTGGAATAAGGCAGATGCAGTGCAGATATATTTTGCCATAGTACAGTTACGGGGTAACATTGATCTCACTAAATGCTCATGTGTTTGTTGCAGATATCTGGAGTTGTTAATCTGAAATATGTTTATAGTAAGGAGAGAATCACTTGTCAAAATATGACCCATGGATGCCAATGCAATCTTGAATTTGAGAAACACAGTGGAAATTAAGGCAAAGTCATTTTCTGTAAAGACTTATCAAAGGCTTGGCAAATGTATGTTTGATAGAATCTTCTGTGGTTTTAGGGAAGCCCCTAACTTCTGACCAAGGTAACATAAATTTACCTTGGGAAACCTAATTCCCTTTATCCTGCTTTTCAAAGAAACCTGAAATCCAGCTTTTTTAGATGCCAAGTCCACTAGTCCTCCAAAGAAAAACAAGTACCAGCTATACAAGTGTATAGTTTGGGAAAAGTGATGGAAATATTACAATGAAAATTTAGGGAGGCATGATTTTACTTGAAAGCTTTTCACAACTGAAACAGAGAACAGCTCTGAGGATCAACCACTTCATTCAATGTCTATGATTATTACCACACCTTCTGTGATATATAAATGTATTTCAATTGTAATTGTTGGAGTGAACTGGGGCTCTAAATCAATGATTTTGATTTCTATTTGTAAAGACAAGAAAATCATCACTATGCTGACGCTTTCCATTAGGGCAATGATACAAACATTATTTGTATTGATGCTAAACATTTCTTGGTTTTGAACTTTTCAATTATATGTTGTTTGAAGCTTCCTTCTAGCTGTAATTTTTTTGTTGTAGAATAAATTATTATTAATGTTGCAGCATGACTAAAACATTATGTATTTCACAGATTAGGCAGAGTAGAATCTAGGTTGTTATGTCTTGTTTAGTGAAATAATTCTTTCTTTTGGATAATTTATTTTTAATTAAAAAACACTTCACCACCCACATGCTGTGATAAAGGCAGAATTTAGTTTTCTTATTAAAACCACTGGGAATAATCCAATCAAACCTTGCAATATTTCTGTCTTCTATTACATTGATTTAAATTTTGTCTCAAAGGCATAGGAAGATTGAGGTAAGAAGGAATATTTTCTGAGTTCATTCCATTGTATTTTCATTTATAATTTACTATTGTCAAATGCTCTTAGGCATAGATACCCTCAAATTAGAATTTATTCCTGAGTTATGCTGTGACATTCATCAGTTTGCATCTAAGATGGTAATGTGTCCATGTCAATATTTGGGGGAAAAAAAACCTCTGAATTGAAGCCAAAGTGAATGAATTTTTGTATATCTCTTAAAATTTCAAACATTCATGAAGAAATTCTTTTGCCCCCTTCAGTTTTTATGAATGATACTTCAATAAAGTTTCAAAAAAAGGTGTACATTGTCTTATTTTCCCGGTGTTGCTGCCCACACTGTCCCCTCCTTGGTCCTATAACCCATGATGTGTTTCATTTCCCAACACATTACCACCTCTATTCTGCTTCTTCACCCTTGACATGACTCACCCTACATGGCTACCTTACTCCTGTATTAAAGCCTCTCTTTACCTTATCCTTTAAAATTATACTATTTCTTCTTCTATTCTGCAACTAGAGTTTTCACGACAAAGTAATTATTAACAAAGTTTACAGGGATGGTGTCTGCACCTGAAGAAATACCACGGAAAAGTACTGGCCATTAAATAAGTTTTAAAAAGAAGTTTCTAGCATAGACACCAACAAATTCAAAATTGTTATTAAGTACAAGCAAATTATATGAGGAAAGCTTATACAGCAACGAATCTAAAAATGAGATATAAAATGAAGAACACTAGTGCCATCTCCTCAACACCACAAACACATAAAGTTTGGAAAGCTGATATTTATAGGGAAATATGTATCTCTCCTACCTGTCTGTAGGTAATCTCAGAATCCTCCTTTCCAAAATTGCATTTTAAAACCTTCCTTCGTATCCACTTTTAAAAGAACTATGGTTTTCTCTACAGCCTGCTGTTAAAAAAACCAACCAACCAAAAAACCAAAAAACTTGTCTTTTGATGGAAGTCTACCACTAATCACTTTTACCTGCACTGATCTGCCAAGTCCCTTTCTCAATTTCCATACTATAAAGGACTTTCTTTTACTACTTAAAAATATCTGATTTACAAGACTGATAAGACATTCTAAATTTTATGGATTTTCTGGAACACCTAATGAATATACAGTGCAGCAAATACCAGAGTAAAGACAACTACACGGCACATAACATTTAGAAAATCTCTGTCTTCTGGAGCTTGGAGAATGCTACATTGCTTTGTAGAGGTCATCTATTAGTGAAATGTGACTGTCATAGGGTGATAGGGGGAGTTTTCTTAACAATTTATATTTTATATGCGTAATGATGGTTTTACACGTCATGCTAATAAGTCAGATCTTCTTCCCTAAACAGAAATTAAGAATATGCATTACATTGTGTGTCCTGTCCCAATGGAAAAGAAAGGGCTCGGGGAGGATTCTTTCAATACATTTTTCGGATGAAAAATAAAGCCCAAATGCAGCAATATTATATTTGAGAACCTTTTATTGATGGGAAGGGGTAGGTCCCTACTGAGGGGGGATGAAAGGGGATGAGACGGGAAAAGAGAAACGGAGAAAGAAACAAAGGACAGAGACAGTGTTACCACAAGGGTTCCAGTGTTCTGTTCAGTCACTGGATCGATAGTGAAGTGCAGCAAGCCGTGGCATGTTCACATAGCTCCCGGGCGGCAAGGCATGACTTTCACGTGGTGACAGTGTCCCTGGAGTCGGTGTGCAGCAGCTGTGGTCAGAGGCAGCAGTTAGCTGCGCGTCTAGGGTCAGGATACTGTGCCTGCGGGCGGCGTGGCTGGGTACAAGCAGCAGCGTGGCTGGATGCAGGTCATCCCGGCGACAAACTGGCTCATAGACAACGATGGAGTAGGCAATGCAAGTTTGGAGAGGGAAGTGGGACCGCAGGGAGGAAAAGGCAGGGGAAGGTAGGAGGGCCAAGCTGACCGTCCGGGCTAGTCCCGGTTTCCTCCAAGAAACCCAAAGCAAAAATGGCCCCCAGTATCTTGCAGTCAACTGTTTTTTAAGGATTAAGGCTCCTCCCACACCCCAGGGGGGGCATTTTTCACGGGGACTTCTCATGGGCACGTGGGGGTTGTCAGCAACCAATCATGGAAGTTCTCCCTCCCCTGACTGACTGACTGACTGGTGAAGCTTCAGGGACAGGGCTCCCAACAAGGGTATAGACCCCAGGGTAATTTTTCACTTCATGGAGAACATATGTTGAGGCATAAACAAAAATCAGCTGTGCCTGTAGTAGTTAGTGAAAGAGACAGGGGATCTGCTCCAAAGCCACCTGACACTGATTCGCTTATGTCAGTGCTATTTGGGAATAATCCCATACGTAACAGACACTTTTTGGGAAAAGGTAGCTGTAGTCGTTCAGAATAAAGCTAGAGAGCTCCCCCACATTGAATCAACATGAACTGTCAGGGGTCCTCTAAGTGCTTTCGTTCAGGGTGAAAAATATGAGGAAAGCAAGATACATTTAATTAAAAAACATTTTATAGTTTATTTGTGTTTTTTAAAATCTTCTTTTTTAGAGAAAAATAGTAACAACTTACCTTAGTAAAAATGAGTGTTAAAATAAACCATCAAGAAGAATATGGGATCAGTCATCACTATGTTTCTTAAGATGTCCTGATACTTCACTCTCCTCCATAGTCCACCAGGGAAAGGGGGAAAGAGGGGGGGGGGTTTGAGTGAGTGGCTGTCTGGTTTTTCATCTCCATCTGGGTTTAAAACTATGACACAAGTATAAGAGGGAAAATTACACTTTCAATAACAGTCCACAATTAGTTCTCAACCCCCTTCCCTCAACCAACCAACAAAAAACCCCAATTTTTTTGTATCTCCAAAATTACACTATTAGTACAAATTAATTACAATACAAATTACAACAAGTAATAAGTGGAAAATTATGAATATTTCCTCTGGTACTATATGCACATACTCTGTTGTTATTTCATAGTTTCGTCAAAAGTTGTTATCTTCTGAAGTGCTCTACCAAAGCTTTAGAAAAATTCTTCCAGCCAAGGACAATTTATTCACTGACACGTATATTGTATTTCTGCCATTTCTGAGATAGTCTTTCAGTAAGGATGGAGGTATTTATGCTACAGTTTGTACGTTCTTCTGGCAACTTTTCAAAGCTGCTTTATTGTTACTGAACACTGTGAAACACTTTTACATCATGTTCCTGTGATCCAGCTTTCCATTTCACTCAGGTTTCATTTGCTGATACAACCAAGCTATACTCTTGCTGCACATTCATTTCTGGTACTTTTGAATAATGCTGTATATAGAGTATAAGGAGATCAAAGAATTATTATCACGAAAATAGAAGAAACATACCTCCTCCACAGACCTTAGTTTATTAATTTAATCACTGAGCAATTTACATTGTTTCCTGTTACTAGAAGAGAAAAGCACAAAGTTTTATTTTAATTCCAGAAATTACTATGAAATATTCAAATTTCTACTTGCAACAAAACTTGTTATTCAAATATCAGAAATTGCATTGTTTTATCTTATAAAATCGAATTATAGATAAGAAGTTTAAGGTCACAGAATTCACACCAATAAAACAACACAATATAAACCAACTAATCTGCATAGAAGCATTATGAAGTCCTGATGTTTCAAAACTTTATCCAGTCTATCTTGATCTTACAGACTATTGGTTGTTAGCATTTGTATCTTCAAATAAGTTTTCTAACAGTTGTGAAGGAGAGTAAGGACTTACTGGATTGAAAAGTTACAGCTGGTGGATTCCCCCTGGGCTGTAAGAGTTTGCAAGGTGTAACTTCCTCAGAAATTCCTCCTCTATTTAGTTATTGATTTAGTTTAATTAACAGCAATAATCAATTCAGTCTGAGATTCCTACATATCCTTAGGGAAGGATTGCCTTAAAGTGGTGGTGTGTAGTGTAAGAGATGATAAAATGTTTAGGGATAGTTATTTTCTATGAAACAGTAGATATATGGTCTGTAAAAACTGGAAAAATGAACACTTTTTTTTTTTAAGTCTCAGATCTTAAAAGCAAAGAAATAAGAATTAGATTCCTCTCCCCTTAGGCAGTAAAATCAAGACAAGCAGGAATGTAATCTTAAATATTTTAAGAAATAAAAACATGTTTATTTCACTGTAAAAATGTAAGATCTTGTCACAGTTTTCTTCTCTCTCTGATACTCAAACCTGTTAGATTTTATCACTCAATGGTGGAGAATTAAAGTTCTGAATTTAAAGGCTCTTCTTAAACTTTTCTGAAACGGAACATTACTTTTAAAACAACCTTTAAAAATCTTTATGTTAAAATATGCAGCATGACTTTCTACAGCTCTGGAAATTTATTGCAAATAAAAAAAAATGGCCAGCATTTTCAGAGACTTGTGCTGGTATTCCATAACCACCAACACTTTAAAGGGTTCAATCTTATTTATATGGATGTCTAAGAAAATGCTGCCTAAGCTGCCCGTTATTGAAAATGCTGTGTCCAGAATTTTAACTCACTCCAAGCAATTCAGCATGTCACTCTGGTCTTGAGGGAGAGTCACAGTGCAACTGCTTGTCAAATATCAGATTTACTTTAAAATTGCTTTAATGACTTCTACGACAACACACAGTTTTGGATTTACAACTAGGGCACAGGAATGGTAGTGGGGGTCGGAGAAGTGAGTGAGTAAAACATAGGTTGTATCAGAAACAGACCAGTCTAATAAAGAAGCTTGAATCCTACATCATCTGTACAGCAAAATTAAAATCAGATTTTTTAAAGAGATATTCATAGCCTTAATCCTGAACCCTGTAAAGAGTTATATTTGAAGAATCCTAAATAGAGTTTCTAAGCATGGTCATAAGCAGTAAGAGGTGCCTTTGGTTGTATGTCCCAGAATACATTACTCCTTTACAAGGAAATATTTCAGAAAAAGCCATGTTTCTGGAAGAAATGGGCAAAGGTAAGAAATGGAAAAATATAAAGAAGTTAACAAATATGTAAATGGGTGAGCTATCTTCTTAACACACACACACACACACACACACATACATATATATAATATATATATGTATATGTCCATATATGTGAACAAATGTACACATATAGAGATAACAGCATGTAGAGCAAGCATACCCTATACAGATGCTGAATTTATTGTATTTTTAATTAGTTTTGTAGTGTTAGTTCTTCCTTATAATTTTTACTTTTTTGTCCCTTTGTCTCTATTCCTTTCTCCAATGATTCCAGTGCTATCATATACATTCTGTACACCATTATCTTTCTTTACCTTGAGGTACCTTGAGGTGTACATTAGTCCTCTTTCAAATGAAGGCAATGTTATCTCATTTTCTCAAATGCCTTGTTCAGAAATATATTAATTCCTGAGAGTCATACAACTGCCTCCGATTATTTTGATTTAGTCATAGACTTGAAATACAAAATTGTCCCTTTATAGCATAAAAAGCATTCTGAGATAATTTTCCATGTTAGAAACCTAGTCCATTATTTTTTTTTGATCTTACTAATAGTATAAACACACTGTCTGAATGAAGATTGCAATATTACTCCGCAGGGGTTCCATAATGCATTATATGTAACATATTTTGAATACATTTCGCTAAAGCTCAGCCATAAACTGTCACAAAATTGTTGCTGTTCA
This sequence comes from Pomatostomus ruficeps, assembly GCA_013400735.1. NCBI lineage: Eukaryota > Metazoa > Chordata > Aves > Passeriformes > Timaliidae > Pomatostomus > Pomatostomus ruficeps. The sequence continues at coordinate 23,419 of VYZT01000631.1, forward strand.
TGTGTATTTGTAGAATTTTTCCATAACCTTAAGTCATTGATGACTTTTTCTTTGTTGATTTGTTGTCAGGTGCATATATAAATGCAATGGTATATGCATGACCACAGAGTAGCTGACATACTGTACATTCATTCTTTAATCTCCCAGTAACTTGCTTTGTTGAATAGTGCATTCCCTCTTGACCCCATTTTTCTATGCAGTGAATGTTAATATGCAGTTGAATGGAAGAGTCAGAGGACAATCAGATACTTAAGAGATGAGAAGCTAGAGTCAGACTGACAGGAAAGGGTAACTGCACCAGAACTGTGGTCTGTTCCATGGAATGAAGAAGATAAAGGAGAAAGATCAATCAAGTTTATATTAGGTACAAGATTTAAAGTTTTTTGTGTTACATTATCGAAAATTTTATGTTTAAAATTTCAACTCACACCAGCAGCTCAGTGTGTCACTCCATTCTTGACTTCATCATGCTTCAGAAATTCTTTCAACAGCATTAATATCAAGCTGTTTTCTACATTAAGGAATATAACCTTCTGTGATGCCTACTGTAATTTCAGCTGATGTATCACAGTGCTGTTCAGACTGAGAAACAGGTTTAACTAAGCATCAGAAAAAACTTATGCTATAACTAATCTTACATTTTCCCTGATGTTTATATGATCAGGTCATGTAGAACTTAATTTTATTTGGGTGTTTCCTTTATATGTGAACAGAACAATTATATATAATACAAAAGTCATAGACCTATCTATTGAATACAAAAATCCTCTTTACTTTGTGAGAAAATGAATCCTTTTTTTTAATAGACTCAAAACCAAAGAAAATCTGCCTTTGTCTTTCTCCTTTACTTTTCTTACTTGTATAACTTTCTCCACATTTAGCTGGTTTATACAGCATCCCTTAAGCTTGTTCATTAATAACTTATGAGCCCATTTTGTCTCAACTTCCATATTTTTGTTTTTAATCAGCTGCATTATCACAGTTGAGGGATGCATGTAGACTCTTACCACATTTGAACAGTTCCAGTGTGAAGTGTATATATTTCATCACTGTCTCAGTGCAACTTTAATTTAAAAATTAACACAATTTATATCAGTTTGAATGAGATTATACAAGTATTTAAATACTAGCATTCTACTAGCTGAAACCTAAGTATTCATTCTAACACTGTCTCCAGTGATGTATTTGTTGTCTCTGCTAAGAGCAGGAAAACCTAGATGAGCAAAATGACTCACTAAAACCAGAGTCTGAGTCAGGGTTAGAAGGAGTAGTAAAGTTATCACACATTTTTGAGGTTGTTTTAATCATAAGAACTTATGCTTATAGAATCACAGAATTGTAAGGGTTGGAATGAACATCTGGAGAGCATTTAGTCCAACTCCAATTCCAAGGCAAGATCACCTAGAGCAGGCTACACACAAATGCATCCAGGTAGGTTTTGAATGTCTCTAGAGAGGGAGACTCCATGACCTCCCTTGGCAGCCTGTCTCAGTGCTCTGCCACCTCAATGTAAAGTTATTCCTCATATTGAGGTCTGGAACTTCTTGTGTTTTAGTTTATGGGTATTTCTCGCTGCCTTATTGTTTGGCACCACTGAAAGGAGACTGGCACCATATTCTTGACAGTTGCCTTTGAGATATTGGCCCTGCACAAGTCTCCTTGCTCACCTTGCCAACTGCCAAGTCCTTTTTAAACATCATACTAGCAAAATAGTGAAGTAAAATGAGAAAAGTACAGAAAGAATAATTAAGCATAGAGTAATTTTGGACTCAGGACATTGATGAATAGGGGCACTGCCAGCCTGCTCTGCAAAGGGCAATCGTTGAAGTGTTTATGCAAGCCAGTTCAAACAGTGGATGCAAGACATGTTCCTAGGGTTAAGGATTCATTCCTGTTCCTCTTGTGTTTGCAGTTATAAAGAGTCAGGAGGAGAAGATTTTATTAAAACTTACTTTCATTTTAAACCAATCTGATTTCTGTAGTTTGGCATTAAACACTTTTATGAAAACATACATATCGGAATGTACATTCAGAACAAATAGAATCGTAGAATCATAGACTATCCTGAGCTGGAAGGGATCCACAAGGATCACTGAAAGTCCAACTCCTGGCCCGGCACAGAACAATCCCAAAAAATTAAACCATGGGCCTGGGAGTATTGTCCAAATGCTTCTTGAACTCTGTCAGGCTTTTGCTGTGACCATTTCCCTGTGGGCCTTGAACCAATGCCCAAACACCCTCTGGGTGAAGAGCCTTTTCCTAGTATCCAAACAAGACATTCTCTAACACAATTTCAGGCCATTCCCTCATGTCTTGTCACTTGTCATCACAGAGAAGAGATCAGTGCCTGTTCCTCCTCTTCCCCTCATGAGGAAGTTGTAGACTGTAATGAGGTCTTCCCTCAGTCTCCTCCAGGCTGAACAGCCCAAGTGACCTCAGCTGCTTCTCATACAGCTTCCCCTCCAGATCCTTAACCATCTTTGTTACCCTCCTTTGGACATTCTCTAATAGTTTTATACCCTTCTTTTCTCCAGAAATAAATGTTAATAAAGTGTGCTTAAAGTTGTTGGTGGTGCTGCATCTTTAACACAGTTGTTAATAAAGTCTATAACAAAAATAATCTTTTCCCTTTTTCTTTTTCCTCTAAGGTTGGAGCAGATCTATATTATTCTTAAAATCAGTTTTATATTGCCATGTGTATCGAACACCAGTTGATAATTTATGTGATTTTAAGATTTGAGTGAGAGACAAAGGAGAAATGTAGGGTGCTTGAGGGCACCAGTAAACCGAAATGTCCCTGAGCAGTACACCTGGAGCCTTCACCTACACACCCTCTCCATGGGCCCAGAAGTCCCATTTCAGCCTGGGTCTTCAGTTATTATCTGAATGATGTTTTAGTGTTGGTGATCTCCAGCTCAGCTGTACAAGTACAGGATACCATGGATCCTGACCTGTGGACTGTTTTCTGGCTTGACCTCAGCTGTGCCTCATCCCTGTGGTCCTGCTTGAACATTCCAGGACTCTTTCTGATCTTGACTCATCTCATCAGTCTTGATCCTATGCTCTCTAAGCCTGAAAATTGCTATAAACTTGTCTTTTCCAAGTGTCTGTGACCAAGGTTTTAAATCTAAATTAATTTCCATTTTAATTATTTTGTTTGCCTTTCTAAATTCTTGATCGTTTACTTGCATAGTAATTTAATGTAGGAACTCTATTCTCTGACGAGAAGCAATTGGGAGATATTTAAGTGCATAACAGTAGCTATCAGACCAGGAAAGCCTGGAAAATTTAATGGGAGGTTACAAAGTGTGTAGCATGGCAAGGGTGGTGAAGCATGTTCAGACTAAGTAAAACTGGCAGCCTAAATAGCTTTTAAATGGATGTATAACCTTTTTAAAGGTTAGCTATTAATCCTCCCTCTTTCACTTTTATCTGACTGAAATAAATGCCTTCATAATTCCACTGAGATCTGAGATACTGTAGGAAATTCACTGAAAACATAAAAGGAGTGTATCCCTGAATACCAGAAAGATAGACTTTGACCACCTGAAGTTTTTTTTCAGATGTATGAGACACTGGTTGATTCTCCTTCTCACCCTATTCTTACTCTCTTTCATATGAGTACATCTTCACACTGTATATATTTTTTTGAACTTTACTCATTTTCAGTGTTATTCTAACCTTTGTGGCTCTCATACCATCAAATGCTCCCAAAACTTCAACTTTCCTTCACATCTAAACAATTAGGTAAAACACAACCTTGTTTAACAAACATTGTTTGAAATATGAACAAAAAAAATCTTTTGTCTGTATTTATAGATATATAGTTATGTATCATTTTTCAAATCATCTATGTGCACGTGCTGTGTTCTGTGCTCTGGATGAGATTTAGGGTTGACCTCTGAGTACACACCATACGATCATCCTCTCCATCATACTTTTCCCACCCCGTGGCTTTTTCCTCTCTTCCTGAAAGGTCTGGTTTCTTTCAGGACAGACTTAACATCTTGTCAAGATCTATGTAGCAGGACAAAAAGTCAGGGCAGTTGTCCTTTTAAAATAACTAGGGATATCCCCAATTTCCATTATCTTTCAAAGGTAATAGGCAATAGTTTCACAAAAGCATGTTCTACCTCTCTTACTAGAGGATGCTGTACAGGTCTGTCAATTGCAATGTGTTTTTATGAGTAAAGGTTGCTTAAGTAGTCCTTGATCCTCATCCACTGCTGATGTTTTTCCTCCACCAGAAACCCTTTCATTAATCACAAAAGCCTGAGACACCTTGCTAGTGAAGATTGAGGAGAAAATGGTGTATCTAGTGACATTTGCAAGTCCTTTTTCTTACATTTAGCAAGGAAATTTAATTTCTTCACTTTAGTTTTCAGGGTTTGTTTTTGACCTAACAGTTTTCAGGATTAAAGCTTCATTGAAAAACTTTTTTTCTCCATGAATTTGATTTGAATACACATCACCTATAAGTTCACTTACAGAGGACTCAGATGCTTTGAGGCAAAACAAATTCACTTTGTCCTCTCACAATGGAAAAGAGACTGCAAAATAATGCCTTTTCTTTTTTGCTGTTTTGTTCTGTATATATTTTGTTCATTATCATAATTCAGATTTGAAAATATTTTACAAATGCTAAATTAGCATCAGTTTTACTCTCCATTATATAGATTGCATATATAATATATTATTTATATTGTCTACCACTTTATATGTTCTCATTATGCTGGTGTTACACTACCATATAATTTAAAATTTTGCTGTGAAGGAGAATAGTCTTAAATCAGTATAACAAAAAAAAATGTAAGGGGTTCATTACTGTTGATTTAGATTGCTGAAAGATGTAACTGTTGTGGTGTGCTGTTGGCCAGGTTTCAGTTTTTCTCATGGCCAGGCACTGCTGTCCCCTCCCCCCTCCTCAGTATCCGGTTTCCCACCCCCTGCAGGGCTCTGTATTTCACAATCCTATACAAAGCCTGCCAAATTCAAACCCAGCACTCCTATCTCATAGGATGTTTGTACCCCCCCTGCCCCCTCATGTTGGTATTTATGTAACTGTAACATGCGGTGCCAGCGCTTTCCCTAGCACAACCCCGGTGCCGAATAACCATCTGGGAAAGCCCTTCCACTTAATCTGTCCTTCCTTGGCGTGCCTGGACCATCGGTGGGTTAGGTGAAACCTTGCTGGAGCTTTGCCAGCCCTCCCATGCCTTTGAAGCAGCCTGGCCAGCCCCTGGAACTGCGAGCGAATGCCCAGTGCCTCCGCTGAAGGCATTACAGCATGTAAACAGGGAGAATATTTGCATAAACCTATGTATGTGTGCCATGAAAAACAAAAACATCTTAGGGATGTAGTTATTTAATTACAAAATTAGATATGATCGTGTAAGAACCTTAGGGCTAGCAATCTGGACGAATGGGGGGAAAATCCCATCACATGATCATTTCCAAATTTGACATGAGAGTATTTAAATTTCCATTGCTGAAATAAGTATAAAATTATTATATGAATGCACCATGTGGTATTGTATGTTAACAGATGCTATAAATGTCCCAAAGGAAACATTTTTTCAGGAAGGTACGGAGGACATAATACAAAACCTTTTCCATTGTTATCCTTTCTCAATCTTCAAGTAATTATGGGTGATTGTGTTCCCTTTATAAAATTGTATTACACAAAGCAAAAAAATATGTCTCATTCTGGTTTAGATACATTAAGAAAGAAGGTTTTTTTCACTTAACATTTTTCTTTATAGAGAACCATGTAGATTTTGTCCCTTGATAAAACTAATTCTGATCATGGTACTATTGATCTGCTGCTCTGTCTCCATTACTGGTACACAGAAAATAATTTTGACTACTGTTAAAAGCTCAGTTAAATAAACCTGAATTTTGGGTGTCACATTTCAAGAGTATTCAGTGATGGTACTAAAATTATGCTATGCCAACACTGATACATGCTTGAAACGATTGAATTTGGGCTTCATGCCATCCAGTGCCATTTGTCAACATCCAAACCTTGCACTTCTTGCCGTGTTGAATCCTTTCTAGATTTTAATTATTCACTTTTGCTTCTTCTTCATCCAGAACTATGAAACAATACTAAAAGCTACTTTTTTCCCAAACATATGTAATTTTTTACTTTGCATATATCTAAGAGCTCATCTTTTTAGAAGATCACTAGGCAGCCTTGACATCCACTTGCTGCAAAACAGATATGAATTTGAATGTGTATGTTGTCCTGAGTTTTGCAGTTTTCAGTGTTTCTCTTTGCTGTGATACTTTCTCACACATTCTGCTGTAAACATGGCCATGGCTTCTTGACAACTATCTATGTTTTGTTAACTGTCCTTGTTGTTTGTCATTCCATTCTCCTGGGCGGAGAAATATGATAGATAGATGCTTTGACCAGTGTGATTGAAGAGAGTGTGATTTCTACCTCCAATCCACGGTGATTTGTAAAAACATATAAATAAAGGTCAGAGGGTTCTGCCCTCTCTCTTTTTGCCCTCTCTTTTGCTTGCTCTCTGTGGTCTCTCATTTTTGGCTCTCCTTTTGGCTCCTCGGCCTGGTCGGCCCATCCATGCTACATGTGTAGGTTCTCAGTCACATTTCATAAGGTTGTTGTTCTATACAGCATTAAATATTTCCAGAGGACTTCAAACTTGAATTTTTCATGTGAGTATAATCATTGGAAGACATCTTCTGGAGTTAGGCCTAGGTATAAATGATAATTGTTATTAGGAGAAGCAGTTTGTTGTAGAAAATTTAGGAAACGGTACAATAGTTAATGGTTGACAAACCTTTTCGGTAAAGTTATGGACTGTGGCAGTGGCCCAGCCTGCCTTCTCCATGCAAATAAATGAAGAAATCAATTGGGTTGTTTTCCCCTCTCAGGACAGTGATCCTGAGGGGGAGGGTGAAGGCTAGTCTGGGGAATTCCCCACATTTCCCACCATTCTAGTTGTCAATCCAAGTTTCAGTTACACTCCTCTTCCCTCAGAGTTATTTTAATATTCATAAGATTGTTTTAATATTCATTAAGTTCTAGAAGGTTCTGGTGTTCTATTGTGTTGATTGGTTAATTCAAATATGTTCCTCCGCCAGTCTAATGTTATTGGGTGTCTGTCAGTTCTTGTCACATTCCTATTGATTGAACCCTGGATCCTCCCCTTGTACTGCCCCTTTTGTTCTGTATTTAAACCCCTGTCAAGCATGCTGTGGGCTCCTTGTAGCCTTGTATTCCTGACCTACATTTGCCCCTGTGGCAACAGTAAAACTCAGGTACTGCTACTTGGAGTCCTCCCAACTCCTTTGCCTCCGCCTCACTACCTTGTAATCGGCTGCTGCTGCTCTCTGAGCCACGGGGCTGACAGCTCCCGAGAAGGAAACAGACAGGGACCAGCCCTGCTATAGCAGACTGTCTGGCCAGAGCTGAGAGCTCACATCGCTCCTTGGCTAAATGGGCAAGCCAAGTGGTCAGCGACAATGGAGCATTGAAATATAGTTAGCATGGAGGACTTCACATGCAGATTTCCAGTCTTAAGGTAGAAATCTTTCATTTAACAATTAGGGATGTACCTTAGGATGAGTTTATCAATTCCACCACTAAGAATAATTATCTTTTTAGATGAGTTTCTGGAAGAGAAGTTTTTCATTACAGATAACTGAGTTATCTGGTCTTTACCCTATGCACAAAGGCACAGAGCATGCATAATAAGTGCATCTTAGAAGTATAAAACAATTATTTTTCAGCTAACACACACACAAAAGAAGGCTGGGATTAATGCAAGAAAAGTTAAGGAAGTGACAAAAACTCTAGACAAAAAAATAGAAAGAAGGTTACAGCTCTAGGCATATTCACAGGGATTTACCTTTTCTCCATAAAAAAGCAGTATCTGTAGAAAATTTTATTTATACTATATGTCTGTACTTCCCCGGGGATTCATCTCCATCCACATCCAATCTTTCATTGTCTAGTCTGTCCTAAACTCTTTCTAAAAAAATAGCAATATTAAGGTAATAACTGGCTTTATTTCCTGGTGTAAATTCCTGAAACTAATCTTAAGCCAATTATTCCTATGAAAATTGAGGTAACTTGGAAATTTGGAGGAAAAGAAATCTCATATGGAATAGTAGGAAATTTTCAAAACAACTTACAATTTTTTAAAAAATAAGTAAGTAAATGTACTAAACAATGTCCTTAGTGAAAGAAAGCTGATTCCAAGTGAAGTACCACAAGAATATTTTTGGGGTCCTATTCTGAATCATAAATTATTGAGAATTGGAATAGTGAGGACCATAGGATGGAAAGGACCTCAAAGATCATGTAGCTACAATCCCCTGTGCCATGGGCAGGGACACCTTTCACTAGACCAGGTTACACAGAGCCTCATCCAGCCTGACCTTGAACACCTCCATGGGGCAACCACAACTTTTCGAGGCAGTTTTCTGATATTAACTCATGACATATTCACAGTATTATCAAAGTGTCCATTGTTGGCCTATGTGTAAAAATGTTATCAATCTTGGTGTTATCTGATATTGTTTGTTTATGTATATTACACTTACTGTAAGATGGTACATTGTTTTTTTATCAGTAGCCAAATTCAAGTTTTCAGCAAGTTAATTCAGTAAATGCTATTAAAGAGACACCTTTAATTTATTTGAAATACATAAAAATCACCATAAACTCAGTTTCATGTGAAATTATTTTATTTAGCATCCAGAGTATTTACCTCTTTAAGAATGTAACAAAATGCATAATCTTATACAATCGGTAACCACTAGTTATTTTGTTCCTATATTCAGAAATTAAAGTGCAATATGAAGGTGAAATTAGTCTTAAATAACCTGGGTTTACAAGTGAAAACACTGACAAAAAGAAGATGTTTTTTGTCAACTTTCATGAACGGTTTACCTGTAGGTGGTTGATAACTACAGACCACTATCATTCTATTTATCTTTATTTTGTGTAATAAATTTATTCTTCTTATAACTGTACAAATACTTAGGCATGCAACATTTTGTATTCCAGAGAGAAGGTGTAAATCAAGACCAGCTATTTAATTAATGGCTAGTGCTTTTCTGAACAGCTGAATACCCTATTGTTACTTGGCAGTCACAATTCACTCACTTCATTCTGCTCTTGCTTTATGTCTCAGTCCTTTACAGTGCAGAAAAGTTTCCCTGGTCAAATCAGAAATGGAACTGCTGCACTGAGATAGTAATTTCTTCATAAGAAGATTAGTATGGTGTCGCACTGTATGGACACAAAGAAAACACACGTAGCCGACCAGGTCGAGGAGCCAAAAGAGAGAGCCAAAAGAGAGAGGGCAGAACCCTCTGACCTTTATTTATATGTTCTTAGAAAGCACTGTGGATTGGAGGTAGAAATTACCACCTCACAATCACACTGGTCAAAGGAAAAATCCATCACATGTCTCCACCTAGGAGAATGGAATGAAAACAACAAGGACAGTTAGCAAAAACATGGCCATGTTTACAACAGCATGCGTGAGAAAGTACTACAGCAAAGAGAAACATTGAAGAACTGCAAAACTCAGGACAACAGTATGGGGACAGGTAGGCAAAAATATTAAAATTATAAATTCATAGCAAACTATTGAAAAAATCTGTTGCAAGTTTTCATCTTATGTTGTTGTATCAATGTTATGTTAGTGAAAATAAAAACTTTCAAAAGATGGTGTCAGTTTAGCTGTTTAAAATGTCCTAAGAATTCTAGCAACTAAGAATTTTAATTGTAATTACTGACGTCATTACCAACCAAAACACTTACATAATTTTCCCAGGTTTCTTGTTTGTGACACAGTTGTAGTCATTTATATCCCATGACCATCTAAGAGTCTCAGTGACAGCCCTAGCATGCATAACATAATGTATATACAAATATAAAGATATGTTAAAAAAAGTGAGTATACTATAATGTAGTGATGATGAATTATAAGAAGTTATCTTAATAATTTTCCTTAATCACATCAGCCATACAGCTGAGAGCTGAGATAACAGTGTTTCCAATTTCCTATAACCTTACTGTCTATGGATTCTAGTAAACATACAAGTCCAGCACTCTCAACTACTCTATTGATTATGGATATAAATACAACAGTCACAAAGTCAATGCATTATGAGCCTTTGTATTCTGGCATGGCCTCGTTTTTACTTGTGATCAGCTCGACATGTATAGATGCAGCTAAATTTTAATAGCTTAGATTGACTCATCCAAGGGTACCAAAGGAATACACTTCATATACAAAATCAAGAATTTAATAGTAGTCAATTGAACCCTTAGTTACCTAATTATGTATTTATATGTACATAATTTGTGTAGATAAAATTATCACAGAAAAAGTAAGAAAATACAAAACATAACAGCAAAATATAGTCTAAATAGCAGTAATGTTACAATCATTGTACACAAAACTTCTAGTGTCTACTTTTTATCACTGTTGTGCTCACTCTTGCAAAATCCTTTCATGTACTTAGGTCAACATGTCAAGAAGATGTGATGAGTTGTAATAAATCACCAGCATACTGAGTCCTTCTCAGATTACAGTGAGGTTTTCCTTTTTCTTACTATAAATTTTTTTAGGCACTATTTTGTTATATATTTTTAACATGTTCAGCCTGTTGCTTGCTCTTCAGTGATTTGCACTTCCACCTAACATGCACATAAATTATGAATGGTGTGTTCCTATATGTATTGGATACTTATTCTTTGTTCTCTTTGTTACCACTAAAATCTTAGTTACCAGGCTCCCCAGGCTGGATTCCTTTAATGACCTGTAATTGACCCCTAGTATGTTGTTCAATAATACGAGAGCCTTGAGGCCTCTCATATAATTCCATGACCCTGCTTTGAAGGCCTATGTTGTCATCATATGCCTTCATTCTCTAAGTTGCAATTTTATTCTATCATTGTAGGCAATTCATGCTACAGATAATAACCACATTGTATTGGTATTATTTTGAACTGCGTAACTAAATTATTATATGTTTGTAACACAACAATAAAAAGTAAACAAAAAGAAATAATGCAGTATTCAGTTCCTAAACAGGCCAAAGCAAAGCTCCAGGTAAGCTCAGGCCAACACAAATTCAGACAAAGCAAGTCTGACAGGTCTTGAAGCCTCCAGGAGTTAGCACAAAGCTTACTACTACAATAGTAATTTTTCCTTTGGTAATTCTGTAGACTATAACACATTCCCTCTATAGACTTTACAGAGTTTGTTACCAATTCTACTTATCAGGAAAAATGGATACGATCTCAAACTTCTCTGATTAATGTGTGCAATCATTAACAAATTCAAGTGTTCCATGCAGGCATTATCTGAAGTTTTAATTTACATGAATTTACCTTGTGTCACCACTACTTAGACATGAGAAGCATTAAGTTTTACTTTGACATAACGGATGATAGAGACCAACAGTAATAAAGTACTGCTTACCTAGATGTATATCATCACTCCAAACCCCTATCTAAAGAAGAAATTCTTGTTCAGATTGCCTGGTCATTATGTCCATCATTTTTACAGGAGATGAACAAAGGTGAATTTTTTATCATAAGGGATTCTAATTTTTGTTTTGAATCTTTGTTATTCCTTCCTTATATTTACTTTTCAGTATAAAATTCTTTGATGCAGACCCTTTCAAATCTTCAGGAAACACTGTAAAATATGTTGACACAATTAAGAAAGTCTTAGTGGGACATAAAACAAATAAAGCTGAGGAGAGACTAGAGAAGTTTACTGGAGTATATTTATGTTGCAAAATTTTAAGCTTTTAACTTATGTACCTAAGTCCAGGATGCTGGACTCCCTACACACACTATATGTGACAATGGCAAGTTTCAGACCATTAGCCTGTGTTTCAGAATATCTGTATGAGCTCTGAGCAACTTTGTGAATTTAACTTTTCTTCCTACACCTCACAGAAACACCCAAAAGCATTAACCTGTCATTAAACTGAGATTTTGGAAGTGAAGACATTGGCTATACCCTTTTCTTGTGACTCCCAATCATTGTGAAGCAACTTACAGCATTTCTTCTCTGTCATCTGAGAGTTAAAGATATACAATATGTGGGGATAGCACAATCTCTATTTTTCCTGGTTATTAAATTGTATATCCTTCCTTGCATAGGAAGGATATACAATTTAATAATTGTATAATTGTATAATAATTGTATAATAATTAATTTTCCTTCTCCATTTTTGGTCCTACTCTGTTCAGGATAAGTGTTCTACACAGAGTATACAGACCATGAATAACAACTATAGGATTTTGAAGTTCACTAAAGGATCCAGATACTAAAGATTACCTAACCACATGAAGTATTTACCCTTTTATTGTGCTGAAGAAATAATTCTCTTTATATTTCAAAATAGCCTTTCTCATTGGCTCTGCTGAAGGTTATCTTTTCATAGCTTCTCTTAAAATAAAACTGCTATCTATAAAGTCCTATCCATCCGTGGAATACTGTCTTCTCTAAAAAAACTACATGCTGCCACAAGTAATAAAAGAAAATATAATTTTCTGTTTAAAAAATATGAGCTGTATTATTGACAAGATCTGGTTTGGGTTTCTATAAAGCATTTTAAAAGATTCTGCTCAGTGGACTAGATTAGAAATACTGTGGTTTTCTATCAGAAATTTGTAAAAAAATCTGTAACTTTAAAAGCTTAATTTTTTCTCAAAGAAAAATTAAAATCACGTTTTTGCCAAAATAAGTTTTGTCAAAATAATTTTGCTGGAAGTGATGTAGGAGTTAAAAGTTTCACTTTTTTTTCAAAGACAGGAGAAAGGGATGAGAAAACAGCAAATTAAATTAATATATAGGTAATAAATATTAATATATACTTAATAAATACACAGATAGTAAATATATTATTAAAATTCTCTAAAATACTATTGCTTAGAGTAATTCTTTTTTTTTGTTTCAATCATTATGACAATATCATTATTCATGACAATTAAGATATCCTTTCTAAACCCACCAAATAATGAAAAAAAATGTTATCCACTCCCTCTTATTTTAGTAATTATTTTAAAAATTTTGTAAAACAAATTATATCTATATGACTAAAAAATAGCAATACTTCAAAAATATTTTGGAATACTTCATTCTACATGCTATTACATGTAAAAAAAAAAAAAAAATTTAATGAAGTATGCCGTGATGCTGCCGGCAAGGGCACCGGGCATCCACTCGAGGTTCCAGGGACTGGCTGGGCTGCTCTGGGGGTTCGGGAGGGCTGGCAAAGGTCCAGCAAAGTTTCACCCAATCCACTGATGGTACAGGCACGCCGAGGAAGGAGAGACAAGTGGAGGGGCTTTCCCAGATGGTTTATTTGGGCACCAGGATCGTGCCAGAGAAGCACTGGCACTGTGTGTTACAGTTACATATATACCAACATGAGGGGGCAGGGAGGGTACAAACATCTTATGAGGTAGGGGTGCTGGGTT
>VYZT01000631.1:36944-61914 GCA_013400735.1 Pomatostomus ruficeps
GTGGGCTTTGTATAGGATTGAGAAATACAGAGCCCTCGGTGGGGGCAGGAAAACCAAATACGTGGGGGTGGGCGGGGAGACAGCAGTGCCTGGCCATGAGGAAAAACCGAAACCTGGCCATTAGCACACTGCAACAGAAGTAAAGTTCACATATCATGCTTTGAGTCTTGGTTTCCTATCTACCTAAGTTGTACAAATGAAGAGTTCATTGCTAGGACAGTGTGTAAAAACCTTCTCTTCATTTGGAAGCAGATCAGAATTTCTAATAAGCACTAAGTATAAACGGCCTCTGAAATAAATCTTAACATGTCAACAAAACATGAACCAAACTAAAATTCTCAACATCAAGATGCAGATTTTAATGGCATTAATGAGGCTATTTATTTTGAAACTGATAGTGCAGTTAATGAAAATAATGATTACAAAGGATTGAGATAGCAAAGAGTTTCAACTCTGAAAAAATATGAAACAACTCAAAATTTGCATATTTTGAGTGTGTGGGAGTCAGGGAAAGAAAAAGTGCTGGAAATATAGAATTGAGTAAAGAAGTAGGAAGAGAGAAATGTAGAATGAGTCCCAGTTATGCAGTGTTTTCTTCAAACATGTTTTATTCAAAAGGAAATGCAGCAGCAAAGTAATAACAAAAGCCTCTCTAGGAGCTGAAGGGAGTATTAGCAAACATAGTTGTTGATACCTTTGAAGCCCTTAGCTAGGAAAAAAGGATATCCTCAAATGAGTCAATAACATACATAGGAACTGAGGTGAATAAAGAAGAACATTAAGCTCAGCCTGTTTAATCAATCTTAACAGAAACTTACATGAACATAAACTGGAAACAGTGTAAAGGATGTCATCTCTTTAAAGAATGCCATCTATTGAAATTAGATTACGTATTTGAAAATCCAATTTTCATTTCCTTAGGAAATATCATTGTTTTCAATAAACAGTAAAACATCTTCAAAAACAAAGCAATCTAAACTATACTACTATGGTCTTCTCTAGTCTTTCTGGGAAAGGTCATAAAATATATGATGAATCTGGCAAATAAAAATAATTAGAAGCAACAGAAAACCACAAAGTATACTTTCACTTCTGAATAACTCAATTACTCACTTGATGACAGTAAGCTGTAAGCCAGCACTGGTAAGGTCACACCTCAAATACTATGTTCAGTTATTGTATTCTGTATCTGAATTCTTTGGCTCTTTTTGTTTGTTCACTAAAGATACTTTATCCTTTGCATTAATTAAGCACAGAGATAAGCCAAATTAATGATCTTTTAACTAATTTTTCATTCTGTGGATGCAAAAGTGAATATTATTTCTTTCCTTAATTATGTTTTAGATTCTTTTAAAATAGAATTATTCCATAAATTCTATGCTTTACAGACACACAGCTTTGTGTATCCATCTAAACTCAGTTGTTTCCATGTCCACAAAGGCCCCAAAGAAAACTGCTCTACAGTTAATTACAGGACTTCTAAGATTTGTTTTGGTCTTTTCAAAATTTAGTTATTTTAAAACAAAACTCGATCAAATTATGATTAACATTTTTAACATTTATTAGAAAACACATGTATTTATTAATAAATACCCACCTTTTTCTTGAGAAAATGAGAATCATGTCTGCATGTTACTGGAAACAATAAAATGTAAAAATATAGGGAAGAGGACTGAAGTAATATGAAGAACACAAGAGTATAAGGAGGATGATGTCTGAATATCAGTTTGGGGAGTTTTTTGTTTGGGTTTGTTGTGGTTTTGTTTCATGAAGCTCCTAAACTTCCATTAACTTCAGGTAAGTGGACTTTGTTTGCTTTTTTGTTTTGAAATCAAAGTTGGACACTGGTGACCCCAAAACACCTGGAATGTTGGTCACAGTTTCTGCTTCGATTTGGTCATTTGACTTTCTTTATTAAAAGTTGAACTGAATAGAATCAAAACTGATTCCTACCACCTAAGTCTGTGGTTGCTACAAATTTCTGAACAGTCATTCAAAATGGAATTATAAAGACATAAAAATAACACTGAAAAAGTGGAAAATAAATAGCAAAAGTATCTAACATGTGAAGATATGAAAATGCAAATGATCTGAACAAAAGTACATTGAAATCTCACTAAGCCTTAAGTTTAATACAAATATCTATTTTTATTAGAATTGCATAATTATTTTTTTAATTTAATGACATATGCAAATTTATTGGGAAATCCATCCTTATACAAAGGGCTTATCCTGAATTTAATTTCAACATTGTTGCAAGAACTTTTGTGCATCATAGTTCTAATTTGCATTAATATTATCCCCCTGAGGATTTTGAGCACTAAAGTTCATATCCTCTTTTTCTATTAATTATTAAATCACATAAACAAACTCAATTTCAAATAAATAGCTTTTTCCTTATAGTCTTCCACATTAAAATGCTTAGTTGCACCTTTTATTGCAAATGAAGTTCTTTAACTATAGGGGGGTTTATGAAAATAAATATCCCTGAGATTAAATGTGATTGGTAATTAGTTCATTACCTAGAATGATTCTTAAAGTATTTTAAAATGTATAATCCCTACTGAAAATATTAAAAATATTGCACACCTAACACTAACCAAGTTTTATTGCATAATTATTGAGGTTTTTTCCTCATGAATGTTCAGTTATTAAAAATCATTGCAATTAATGAGGGAATAGTTTGTGCTATACAATACTTCAGAAAACATATTCAAACCTAAACATCTCTGCCTTTTTCTTTGAAGTATTCTGAAGTATGGCACATTTTAGAAGGGAAGGCAGGAAAGTTCCTGTGCAAAGCAATTACAGGCTGAGAGATGAGTGCAACTACGTAAGGAAAACATCCCTGAAGACACCAAGGTCGGTGAAGAAGGAGGGGGAAGAGGTGTCCCCAGTGCTGCAGCTTGTCGCGGTGGGGTAGCTACTGACCATTAAACTGCAGGTCAGCAGAGGCGACAGTTTGTGAGCGCTTGGCTGCTCGTGCAGTATACCTGTTAAGTTCAGGTTTGCCGAGCCTTCCCAATGCCGTCTGCCCTGCCAGGGAGCAGCAGCAGTCGCTGATACAGTAGCTTGACAGAAGTAAAGAGGCGGAGGGACTCTCTGGTAGCAGATCACCTCAGCTTATTGTAGCCACTATGACGGTACAATGTTACCGGATGAGGGAGCTACCGAACAGAGCCCAGAGGGCGTGTGACAGTGGGTTTTAAGGGAGGTAGGAGGGGCAGAACAGGGGGAGGATCCAGGGTCTTAACCTATAGGGGAATGACAAGAGGTGACAGGGGCCCAATAAATTTTGAATGGCGAGGGAACACATTTACATTAACCAATGGTCATAACGGGGTAACAGAACTTTCCAGTAAACATGAATATTAAAATAACTTGATGAATATTAAAACAATCCTGAGGGGGAAAGGGGTGGAACTGAAACTTGATGGATAGGTGCAAAGGGCGGGAAAATCAGGGGAGATAGGGGATTTCCCCAGCCTCATGTTCTCCCTCCCCCTGAGGCTCACTGTCCTGAGAGGGATAATTGTCCCAGCGGCCTTCTTCATTAACCTACATGGAGAAAGGGGGCTGTAATCCCCACTGCACTCTGGCGGTGCAGTGGGGATTACATCCGATTGCTGCATCACTGCCACAGCAGCTGAGATTTCCCTGCAGCCCATGGTGCAGACCATGGTGAGGCAGTTGTGCCTCTGCAGCCCATGGAGCCCAACCTAGATCATGTGAGCAAAAGACAAAACCCAAGAAACAAAGTAAATTATGAATACTGGCAAGAATATACTTTATGTACTGCTCCATTCACTGGTTAACTTTGTTGCTTTTAAGGAACACCCAGTCTTAGGTACAGGGTTTTCGAAAATTTGCAAGAACTGTTCCAGGCTGGCTCAGGATTCATTCTTTCCTCAGCCAACAAAGGCACTCTGAAAATTAAAAGGTGAGTTTCACTTTCCCATAAATTATATCTCCCTTATATTTTATCAGATATTTATTTCTTGTAAATTATTTACATAAGATTGTAAATTTTATGCATACTGAGGACTTAAAGACGTGTCTCCAATGGCACAATATATTCTCACACATTAATCACAATTTTTGTGCACCTTGAAAGAAATGAGTAAAATTCTGTAATGGCTGACAGTATAATGGCGGAAAGAATTTCCATAGTTATTACAGTTGCGCTTTAAAAAGTTTTCTTTTTTTGGCTAAAGTCCCTAACATGAAGGTCCTGTTTTGTAACACAACACAGTAATCGTGATCAGAGTTCAACATTTATCTTATTTTCTCAGGCGGAAGAATTACCAGTGACAAGCGCTACAAAATAGTCAGTACCTCGACAACAGCTGTACCAGCATAAAAACTGGGGGTGGCTACATTAGGACATACCTGAGTCTTGCTTTCAAATCCATCATCTTCCTCTTACTAGAAACCGATGGGAACACATGGTCCCCTAGGAACCTTATGGGGTTCAACAAGGCCAAGTGCAAGGTGCTGCTGTTGGAAATGTGATTTAGGATATATGTGATTCACTATGTTCTGTACACAGGTTGAGCAGCTCTGTCACTTCCACTGAAAACATTGCTGCTTTGGAAAGAAGCTCTTTCACTTTGTTTCTTTCATTAGTCTTCATTCTGGTCTGCTGACAACAGTTGCTGCCCTACTTTGACATTTTATTTGCTAATCAGACTTTTAACTTTTAAGATGGAACTTCTCTGCCAGATATTCCTTGTCCTCACAATGCTTAGAGTTTCTCAGACAAGGGTTATTTTTTTTCTAAGAATTGCATTAATAGTTCATATGCTAACTGCCAGTTTTCTTTCTTTTCTGATATCAAAGCCTAGTATTAAAATGCAAAAAGCCATATTTGAACTTAGGATTGCATGCTGAAATCAGGAGTAGGTGGTATTTTTATTTTTTTATTTCTCATATAACAGGACAGTTGATAAAATGAGAAACTATTTTTTTAACGTTTCCCCCATGCAATATCCCTCATGTGCTACTTGCCCATCATGTCTATCACTCTCCCTCCTATTAGTGAAAACACATATTCCCTGCATAGCTAGAAATGTAGTGCTATGTTTTGCCATTCCAAAAATTGTATTTCTAGGGAAAATAAGTAATGATAGATGCCCTGCGATTGGAAAATATTAGATTTTAATCCCTACTTACACTCTGAGGACTAATGCCGAGAATCATGCCATCACAGAAAAAAAAAGATATTTTGCTACTTTTGCAGATAATTCCCTCAACAGACAGCTCCTTCCTGAGGCATGCTTAAGGGAATTGTAAAGCTTATTTCCAAGTCTTTAATTGCATAAAATTTCTATGATAATTCCTGAAAGTTTGTATCAACTCACTGGATCTTTTGAGATTAAATTTTCACTCTCAATCAATTTGTCTTTTTGAAAGCCAAACTGCTTTTATTGAAGAAGAAGAAGAGATGCAGCAATACTAATTTCATCTCATAGGTAAGGTAAGGCAGCTCTTCTCATATGCACAAAGGCTGTTTCTAAAATATTCTGAAATTCTTGTATCTTGTACTTCATGCTTGATGTGTGATGTGAAAGTGTGTTGGGTGTGTGTGTGGCAAAGTTTTGGTAGTGGGACAGCCACAGGGGTGAGCAGCTGATAGAACCTTCCGTCATGTCCAACAGAGACAATGCTAGACAGCTCCAAGATGAACCTTCTTGGCCAAGGCTGAGAAAAACAGGGACAAGTGGTAGCACCTCTGGGATAGCACATTTAAGAAGGGAAGGTAACGCTTTCTGGGAGGTTCTTGCAGAGCTATCCAGGTTTTGCAGTGCAAGTTTTTATCCAGCGCCTTGGTGAGATAAGCGTCTGGCTGCCGCTTGGGAGCCGCAGCTTTATCCCCTTTGGCTTATCTCTGTAGCTAGGTTGTGCCTCCGCAGTGAGAGCAGAGAACCCAATGTTAACAGAGCAGGTAGGAGCAAAGAAGAGAGAACGGACTCTTTGATAGCATTACCCAGACTTTTAATGTTCTTCTTCAGGATACAAGCTATCAGAGAGACTCCGATGGGGTAGTTACACAGGGTTTTATAGGGAAAGGGAAGGGGGTGGTAATAAGGTAGGATCCAGGGTCCTTATCAAATCACAAATTGACATGGAATGACAGTTTTCCAATGAGTTCTCGGCAAGGGCGGGACATATTTGCATTAACCTATGAACTTTACAGAACAGCAGAAGTTTCTAGCAACTCTTGAATAGTAATACAGTGTGATGAATATTAAAATAACAGAGGTGGAACAAGATCTATGATTGACAGGGTTAAAATGTGGCAGATATGGAATTTCCCTCCAGCATGCTGCCTCCATCTTCTTCAGCCTCACTATCCTGGGAAGGAAAATCTGTCCAAGCTATTTTTCCATTTCTCATGGAGGCAGCTGGCTGATCCACTGCCACAGGAAGGCAGCGAAGTTCCTGTGCAAAGCAATTACAGACTGAGAAATCAGCGTAACTATGTAGGGAAAACATCCCTGAAGACACCAAGGTCAGTGGAGAAGGAGGGGGAAGAGGTGCCCCCAGTCCTGCAGCTGAGATTTCCCTGCAGCCCATGGTGCAGACCATGGTGAGGCAGTTGTGCCTCTGCAGCCCATGGAGATCCATGGTGGAGCAGAGATCAGTCTATAGCTCATGGAGCACCCCACACCAGAGCAGGTTTATGACCTAAGGAGGCTGTGACTCCATGGGAAGCTGGTGCTGGAGCAGGCTCCTGGCAAGACCTGTGAACCTGTGGAGAGATGAGCCCATGATGGAGCAGATTTGCTGGCAGAACTTGTGACTTTGTGCGAGACCCACACTGAAGCAATCTGTTCATGAGGAACTGTGCCCAGTGGAAGAGACCCACATTGGAGCAGTTCGTGGAGAACTACAGCTTGTGGGAAGGACTCATGTTGGAGGAGTCCATAGAGGACTGTTTCCCTTGGGAGGAACCCTACCCTGGAGCAGAGGAAGTGTGAGGAGTCCTCCCACTGAGGAGGAAGTAACAGCAGAAACATATGATGAACCATCTGCAACCCCCATTCCCTTTCACTCTGCATGACTGTGAGGGAGGAGACAGAGAATTAAGGAGTAAAACCCAGGATGAAGGCAGGGGTGGAGCAAGGTGTTTTTAAGATGTGGTTTTATTTCTCCTTATCCTACCTTTGTTTGATTGGTAATAAATTAAACTAATTCCCTCAAGTTCTGTCTGTTTTCCTGTGACAGTAACTGCTGAGGGTTCTTTCTGCCCTTATCTCAACCCCAGAGTTGTGTGTTGTATTTTTCTCTCCCTGATCAGCTGAAAAGAGGGAGTGATAGAGCAGTTTTGGTAGACTCCTGACATCCAGACAGACTCACCCCTTCACAGAGAGATATTCCAGATGTTTAATATGAGTTGAATTGCAAGGGGTAATTTATGGCTTTGTCAAGAGCGAGCTGTGTGACCAGGTTCAACTTGTATGAATAAATTTTATATCACACTGCAACAAAATGTACCTAATTTGTATTACAAGGCTACTAGAAACTATATTGCATTTGCTGTTATTGTAAATTACTTACTAACAGCTTAGTGTTATGAAGCCTTAACATTAATACAGAAGATCTTTAGGCTTTTGAACTGCCACATATCTTGGAAGAGCATTACACATAAGGACAACTTGTTTTCTTTTCAAGAAATGCTGACCAAGGATGTCAACATGAGCAGCTTTTCAGCCTCTTGAGCAGCATTCTTGCCAGTCAAGACTATCAGCTGGTGTGCAACCTACCGTTTTCTTTTGTGTTCCTCCAGAGACCCTGCTATGGTAATCTCCTCAAAACAGTTGTTAACAGTCAGAAAATTACTGTCCTGAGTGCTGTGTATAGATTTATAAATGTTTTGGGGTTTGCTTGTGTTCTTTTTTTAAATCCACTTAGTTGTTACCTGTTGTTTTGTATGTTAGTTACAGATTGTCTTCAGGTCTTTTTGTTCTTAGCCTGCATGACATCAAATACTGTGGAGACCAGTGGGGGGATTTTTGTTTGGCTTGGCTTTTGAAGAGTCTCCATGTGAAAGAAAAAAAAAAAAAAAAGAAACAAACTCTCCAGGCAGGTTTATGGACATATGGACTAGACCTACCATATAGAAAGCAGATTACTTAATTAGAGTCTAGTTTGAATTCTATACTGTAGTACTGTTCTATACAATAGTACTGTTAGCTTAGTTAAAATAAAAAGCTTTATTTTGATAAGTTTATGATGAAAAATCATGTAACCTTATGTTTTATGGTTTTTTTTTCTTAAAAATGGTGATTTATCCTAGGAATAACGTCTATTCATCAGCCTCTGAGTGTCTGTCCTCAATTATTTCATTACAACTTCCTGTGTTTAAAATAGTGATGGAGGATCTTTGTCTGCTACTTATTAATCACAGAGTGCATATTTCATTACTATTCTTTCCAATAGAAAATATAAATTGCTTGAAGTGTTTTTACTGGATCTGAAATGTTTTCATAGTGTTTAGAAGTTGTCTGTTTGATAAATGCATGTAAGTTTTCATTATCTAGTAAGGGGAGAGAAAAGAAAGCACAAGCCAGATGATACATGATGTGTGAATTGAGAGTTCTTATGAGATGATCATCCTACAAAGTAATTAGGAAAGAATAAACAAGGTGAATGATGAACAAGGAGGATCTATTAAATCACAAATAAATAATACTTTTTATTTGTCTTTATCCACTGATGCCATATTAAAATATAATGTATTATTTTCATTTCAGGTAAGACTGTGCTGACATTAAATAGAGTGGTCCTCTTCTCTGTCGTTGTCTCTTCTCTCCTGATGTGTGAGGGTGGAGAGGATAGTGTTTAGCAGATAAATTTCCAGTTTGCATTCATGACGTGACTGAACAAAAAAATATTGAGGTCCAAATGATACTGCAAGAACAAATAGTGGAGAAGAAGGTGGCCTTGCCCTTTATGAAATCAGGAACGACTTAATGAATTAAAGTGTATTGGATCTAGATGCCAAAGTTGTAGTAGGAGGTGGCTGCAGGGGTGGCCTCAGTGAGGAGAGATCCAGGCTGCCTATGCTGGATACACCAGGTTCCAGCTGGCTCCAATGGACCCACTAAAGGGCATGACTGAGGCCTTCAGCCAAGATGGTGGTGCCTCAGTTAAAACATGTTTAAGAATGGATAAAAATGGCATGGGGAGAGATGAGGTTGGAACAAAAAGAGCAAGAAAGAGTAGGAGTAAGACCAAAGTCTGAAGAGAAGGAGGAGTCCCATGGTGGAAGGGATTTTCCCTGCTGCCTGTGGATAGTCCAGCCAACTCTGCATAAAAGTGTGGGGAGGAAGGAGCAGCAGAGAGCAGATGCTACGAACTGACCACAACCCTCATTTCCCATCTTTCCCTGAACTGTTCTGGTGGAGAGGAGGTAGAGGAACTGGGGATGAAGGTGTGAAGTTGAGCCAGGGAATAGGGGGAGTAAAGGTGTTTAATGCTTGTGCTTTTGTTTCTCACTATCCATATCTTGTTTAATGGGCAATGAACCAAATTTTCCCAGGCCGAGTCTGTTTTGTCCATGATGGTGATTGGCAAGTGATCTCCCTGACTTCATCTCAAGCTATGAGATTTCTTGTTCCTGTGTTTTTCCTGTTTTCTTCTGTATTCCCTCTGGCTTTTATATTCCCAATTCAGTATTACAGGTGAAGAAGCCTTATTCTCCTGGAAAAGGCTAAATAACTGCCTGCTGATGGGAAGTGAATGAATTAGTCTGATTTGCTTGCATATGCAGCTTTTGCTTTGCCTATTAAAAAGCTTTTCAACCCACAAGTTTTTCTCACTTTTACCCTTCTGATTTTCTCTTCCATCCCACTACTGGGGATTGGGATGCTGTGTACATCTGTTAAACCTGTTCTGGTTTAAACCACAAAACCACATAACCACATTCTGGCAGATAAATCCCAGCTTCAACCATTTTAACAAAAATGTAGTCTGTAGAAACTGACTTTAGCACAGACTCCGAAACAAGAGAAATATGTGGTTGTTTTACTATAAAAGAAACTTAGACATTTCTATAAGGTAAAGTCATTCCTTCTTATAGAACAAAAGCTGAGTTAAATTCTGCTGACTTGCATCAGCACCAGGTTGCAATTCAGTATGCCAGTTCCTCTTTATGAAATATTGGCTCCATGCTCTAGCTGCCTGTTCAATGGGCAACTCAAAGCAATACCATATATTCAGATGCATGTTCTTTCTCACAAGAAAAAAACCCCCAAAACCATAAAGGGTGATTTATCTGCCTGTATTATCAATTTATATAAAGTCAAACTGGAAATCCTGTTCTTTGTACTTTAGAAAAAGAACTCATACCAATTTATGAGAAAGGAAAAAGTTTTTTTTACAGTTTTACTATGAAAGAAAGAGAGAAAGAACAAAAGAAAAAAAAAGAGAAAATTACAGTCAGACAAAAACAGGAAGTTTTTTTTTCTTCTGATAACCCAAAATGAAGTTAAAGACAAAAGTATTTGATGTCTATTTAAGATATAATTCTATAGTAGAATTGGAAACCAAAATCTTCGAGTCATAATGGAAGTTCCATTACATTTTAAGTGTATCTCTGGCTACCCCAAAGTCACAATGCACATATTGAGTATGAACAGAGCTCATGGCATAATATGATATGAATTCAATTTGCATAGATGGTGTCTTGTGGTCTTTTTCATTACTCAAATGCTCTCAGGATGCTGTTGCTGCTATTTGTATTCACTTGTGCTAATAAAATTCCCTATGGTGAAATTTTTGTTGCAAAGTATGGTAATTTTCCAAGTGAAGAAAAGGATCTTATTAAGCTATATATTGCTGTTACTAATGTGACTTTTACTTCAGGTGTCAGAATGACTCAGGTAACTATTCAATGAATCAGCCCCCAAAGGAAAATGTGAAGTATCACTGAATTATTGCTGTCAAAACTAACAGAGGCTTTATATTTTTATATTACAGTGACAGTATGTGTCATTAAAAAAAAAAAAAAAGAAAAAAAAAATTGTATCAGGCAGAGAAAAGGAAAAAAGCAAATCAACTCCAAAGGAAAAAAAACCCCAAAGCAAAACTACAGTTCCTACACAAGTATTTTCCTCTGCTTTCCTGTAAATCTTCCTCTCTTCTTTATTTTTTTTTTTCATTTAAATCTCAAACATTGTCTTGCATTTAATTTCATTTATTTTTCCTGGTTTTGAGTTATTTCTTCTTTCATTAGAAAACTCTGCAGAGTGTAATTACTTCACTCTTTTAAAAAATAAAAAAGTTTTTTAAAGGTGATAGAACAATACAGGTGACATTTTAACAGCCACAACCAGGCTTGTTATAATTGCACTTACACTGAAGCTTATGGGAGACATATTGATGACCACTGGCAGCTGTTGAAAAGCCTCTTCTATATTATGGTAAATTAATAATAGTTCACAACTGAAAATTTAGTGGGAAGATACCAGCTGAATCACACAAAGGACTGTGAAACTGCTAAATATTTAAGTTGCTTTCTGTCACAAAATCATGACATATAAAAAAGGATATAAGTAATGAAGAACTTTACCTTTTAAAAACATAAACCAATGAAACCACTAAAGATAGTGATGCCTTTAAGCAGAATTCTGTTGTAGATGGAAGCTGATGGTAACATTCTCATCTTTAACCCCTCTTTTAAATGCAAATATATCTTATCAGGTGTGTTAAGCAGGTGTTGCTTATAGAAAGCTTTTGCATTTTATGTCCCGCTTGGCAATTGTTTAAGAAAATGTGGTAGTGGACCTACAGGTCACATATTATTTGGCCAAAAATGTTGTGTTCTGTGCGTCCTGAGCTGAACTTTGCTGGAAATGGAGTAGGGGGTACCTGACCAAGTGACCACCAGAGACCCCCAAAGAGGCCTGTGCAGACACACGATACTGCATAAGGCTGCACAAGCTCAATGGTTATGCATTAGATAGGTAATAGCCATGCACTGGATAGTTGGGTTTGTGTGAACCTCAGTGTATGCATTCTTCTGCTTTCTCCTCAGTGTGCTTTGATTTGTGGAAAACCTCCACCTTGCACACTGTGCAGAACAACCAATGTCTCATTTATAAACCTGACTCTTTCTATGTGTTTAGAGAATTACTGAAATTCAGCAACAACAGGAAAATTCAATTGCAATTGAAGATGTAGGGTTGAATACTTCAACATTTTATCCAAGTATATATGAAGAAAAAAAAAAAGCATTTAGGAGTCTTTTGAAAAAATATGGATTTCACTTTTAGAACGTCACATTTTAAAAACAAAAAAGAAGTTTTCAGATTCTGAGCTTATTAAGAGGAATTCAGGGTATGGATTTTGGGGTTTGGTGACTTTCTTTAGATGAAAGATCTGAAAGGAAATGAAAATTTCAACAGCCCTTCTCAAGAGGTATGTATTTTGTACAAATATTTTAACTCTCAACTGAATTAGACTATGGAGAATTTAATACAATTACCTGGCAACACTAAGCATTATAGTTTAATTTTGTGTGTATATATGTGTTTGCTCTTAGTTTGCTTTTTTCCCTGTTCAAGCATTTCTATGTGCCCTGAGGCAATCCCAACACATGCAAGATATATCCTTGCTTTCATTCTATAAAAATACCATTCTGCTGAAATGCAAAAAAAAGTTCCTCACATTATTTTAGACACACTGCACAGAACAACAACAGAAAATAACACATACAAGATTTATATTTTTTTTTTTTAATACAAACTTGCATAGCTACAACCCTCTGCTAGATGGATATGCCCTTAGACCTAAGTGGGATGGTGGTTTTTTATCTCTGGCTTTTAAGACATTCTTTGGATGAGTAGCTCAGCCTCAGAAAACTAGCTTGTTAAAGCTTAGGTTAGAAAAGGTCCATTATGCTTATAGAATCTCAGGTATTCAAAGAGATTTCAGCACACTAAGAAGGCTAAGGATTTGTGAGCAGAAGCGAAACAAGAGGCTACGTCAGAGAAAGGTTCACTCTTGGTAGAAAACATCAAATGAAGAAGGAAAATAATGAAACAGAAGGTGGTAATTTGTTAGAAAAGCCATGCTCAGGTGATGAACTCTTAAATTCTGTAAGAATTCAGAGGACCCATAAGAACAATTACAGCTATAGCACTGCAAAACAGCAGATGTAGATTCTTCACAGTTCTTAGCCCATCACGGTTCTTTCACTAACTTAGGAATGAAAGGGCTAATGGCTTTTCAGGACTTTATGGACCTCTCCGATCTTAAGTTAGTTTCAGCTTAGTTTTAGCTGCAACACCACATTGCCCAACAATCTGATGACTGTCTTCTTACTTTCTTGTAGCTTCAGCTTAGCTTTATGCAACTGTACCAAGGATTTGTACCACATATGGTAGGGGTTTAATAAAACTTAATGATCATTGAAGGCAAAATTCTGCATCAGGGAAAAAAAGAGTAGTGTTAGCAACAGACTGCCTGGAAACACAAAAAGGAATAGTGCATGCAAAATGGAAAAGAAAGAAAGTGAACTATCACCACTACTGACACCAATACTGTCCTCTACAAAGGACTCTGGATACTGACAACTCACAACAACATGTGGTAGGAAAAATAATCTTTGACCTTTGACTGCAGGTGCTTAGAAAGGTATCACAATGAAGAACAGGGGAATATACTAGAATGTCTGTGTGCACAATAATTTTAACTGCATTTTTAGTGGGAATGATTTCACAATTTGAAAACTGTTAATATCAACGTAATTAGATTAATGATATCTGCTTGTTGCATTTTTATTACACTGTTAAAAAATTACTTAGACTATGAATAAATTCTTGTATCTGCATAAAAGATGTGTTCCATGTTTGCCCATATGAAAATTCTGAGTTGTGCTCAAGTAGCATCTATTTCTCTACTGCAATTAAAAAGAGAGCATATGCTCCTAACTTAGAAGCAAAACAACATGCCTAGAGATATTTATGCTAAAAATTCTTCTGATTTTCTATTCTGCTGGCAGTAATGTTATGAGACTTGTTAGGCTAACAAAAGAGAAGGGAAATCCATGGAAAAGGGTCTAAATCTATTTAAGGGAAAAGTTGCTTAGAGAAAAGAGATAACTTAAAAACAAAGTATGGTAACATTTCTGAATTGCTTGAAAGAATAAGAATTTGTGGAGGTCTTATGGATCAAAGCTTAAGAAAATAGAGCACGGAGGAAAAATTGTGAGAACTTATAAAAACAATTCAATTTAATGAAGCAAACCAATCCTTTAATTCAATATCACAATGTGTGCTGACATAGCCAGATGTAATATATCATACACAACTTCAAGACAATACATAATTTTCCACAGATGTTTAAAACACTGTGTTACTAATTAGTGATTAAATAGTGAGTCAATAATTAATGATTAATTAGGGATTCAATTATTTGATATGCTAAAGGAGAGGGAAGAAGCAAACCCATAAATCACATCCGGTAGACAGCAGTTTGTACACACATTTGTAAAATGGAAATAGGAAAATATGACAGCAGAAGGTGTAGAATAGAAAACTTTGTAGCATTGCCACTTGACATTTTGAGGACAGCAGTCATGTTTTCAGAGATATGCAAAATAAAAAATAATTTCAAATGCATCAAATTTCAATTAATATTCCTGGGATCTACTCAAAACCAGGATCTATAGCTCATAATCATCATTTATTCAACTCCAGTCATTCAGGTGTCTGTGAATATGTTCTTCTTAATCTTAAATCCATTTCCATTAATGTCATCAGTGTGACCCAGTAAAATATGAAACTATTGGTGTTGCTTAATGAGCACAATATTACATTATAATGATAAAAGGTATTTTTATTTCCTTTTGAAGGCTTCAAATAATAAAAATCACAGTATCTTTAAGCAAAAGTATGTTTACTGGCACGTTTCCACATATGATGCAATTTTCCATCAGATGTTTTTCCACTCATTATTGAATACTAGGACTTGAAAGAGTTCTCAGTGAAACAACCAATGTCCTTTTCTGCACTTCAGATATTATGTTGGTCAAAATTGGTTTTATCACACACTGAAAAAAAAGGAAGTTGTTGGATTCTGTCCAAAATCTTCCTTCATTCACCTGGAAATATCTCAACAATTTTAATGTGAGACTTCTTTAGTCCAGGAGCACTGCATGCCTACACTAAAGACTGTAGGGTTGTGAAGAAGTGAAATCAATGGAAAAGCTTATGCAGCTTTCAGTAGGGCCAAATTTTAGCCAGATATAGAGGAGATACAGGAAATTGTGTTCCTTTTCAACATTCAGACAGTTAAAGATAGGGCTTTTTTTGCCTTGATTTATTAAAGTCATGTAAATTTAAAGTTGTAGGGAGTGATGTGACATCATTAAGATGTGTATAATCAGAACAGAATAGGAAATGATATTTCAACAGATTGAAGACATCTTTGGTTTTGAATGAAAGCAGTCATTGTATCACTTTATATTCTAGTAATAAACACGGGGGGAAAAGGTATGATTTTTTTTCTTAACTGACAGGCAGAAATATACAATATGGATTTTAAACTATATACAGAGAGTAAACAGGGTAGGGAGGAAGATATCCTGATGTAATTCTTTGTTTTCCTCATGAAAAAATATTCTCTGACACGCAATATACTGAATAAATGTATCTAAATATCTGTTAGAGATTTCAAAGGTTTCATCTTCTCACTGTGCTAATAACTAATCATCTGGAAAATTGATTCTTTCTTATTTTCCCTGTTATTAATTATAGGAAGATATTAATGTATTTTTGAGGTGCTGCTAGGGAAGCATTGAAAATGTCTGTACACTGGTATAATTTATGAGAAATACAAACTGCATAATTAACTGTAACTAAGTATAATTTTTTAGATGAAGATTATGAAAATTATACTTTTATTCATGTAATGAGTACTAAAGAATGTATTGATTGAAATACATTTTTCAATATTCAGGCATTTCTAAGGGATTTGTTTCTGATAATTACAACCTATAGTCTGAATGTCATCTTACCTTAGAGATTCAACTGCTAAATCAGCATATCTGTGTTTTCTGTACTTAGCCTCAGACTTCAAAGGTACGTGAACAGATGTTGAACTTAAAGTACTCATGTAGATTTACCAAGGTTAATGAATTATAGGGTAATTTAACACATACTGCATTCTCTCTAAATAACAATGCTGAATCTTATAATTTTCTGTTTCTCCTTGCTTTGACTTGTTTTTACATAATCTAAAATATTCCTGATAGAGTCAACAATTGTATTTAAACAAAGACACGTGTTTAAAGATACATTTAATTGTCCCCAGTAGTAACTGCATGTTTTGCTACATCTTGAATAAGACCATCAGTCAGTATCTGAGCCACAAATTTTGGAAAAAGAATTAGTAATGTTTTGCTTAGTCTAAAATTAACTTAAATTTAAGGGGGGGCAGAGGGTAATAGTGCTGCAGTTTTCATAAACCAATAATTATGTATTATGAGTAATAAAGTTTGGTTGAAAACAAGATTGCATTGCTCCACAAAAACAATTTTTCAGTTAGCAAAGAGGTATCTAGGATAAAATAATTATTTCAGCATCACCATGTGGAAATCAATCTTTTTCCTGTGACTATTATAGGTTAAAGTTTTATTAGGGTAAAAATGTATGGTCCTAGGAAATTTATAAAGCAAGCTTATGTTTTAATATTAATGCTTAGTAATGCAAATGTAATGTTCTTAAATCAACTCTTACTGGAAAAAAATTAACTGTTTTTCTTTTTGTATGAAACTATGAAATACAAGAGTCTAAATCTCTGATAAAAATGTTTTATATTGCTTTTCAATGAAAAAGACAGCTATAATGAGAGCTTGCTTGCAATTTAAGTACGTGTTCATTTGAAAAATTAATGTTAATTTTTCTTTTTTCCTGTGAAAAGGAAAAAAACGTATCACAATTCACAGATTATAGCAACACAGTGTAAAGTATGGGTATTAACAACACCAAACGAGTCATTTACAAAATTACCTGCTGTTGTCATAGATGGTTTCTAGACAGCAAAGTGTTGAAATACATGTTTTGACAATATTTAAACAAGCAGATAAGTGATACAAAAGATTTTTAGAGAAAATATATCTTTCTACATTTAGCAGAGAGAAGCACCTGTTTCTGGAAATTTTTTTATTGTGATGATAAAAGTCATAGAAGTGGTGGCTATAGATATACAGAGACATTTTATTGGTAGTTGAACTTAATTTTTTTTCCTTCATTCTTCCCTCAGAATTTAGAGTATGCATTTTGATGAATATTAAACTTCAAAGTCTTAATTTGCAAATGCATAGGGTGTAGATATGCAGCTGTTGCCACCAAGGGGCTGCAGGGGTGGCCTCTGAGAGGCAGCCAGGGCTGCCCCATTTCTGACATCAGCAGCCCTGGTGCACTCAGAGAGCTGGGCCCACCTGTGTTCCCACCACTATGTGTGGGGGCACCCAGATGACCTGGGCACCCTACAGTGTGGGACGCACACAGCACTCCCACCACCTGTGGGGATCCCAGCGTTTAGGTGTCTCAAGACAATTTTCTTTTTCCCATTGTGATAATCGCTGATCTCCCTGCCTTTACAATGAGCTTTCCCAGCTTCCTTGCCCACCTCATCCTGCCGGGGTGGGAGAGTGAGAGAGCAGTTAGGTGGGCACCTGGCTGAAGTCTGAGGTCAGCCCACCACAGTTCTCTATGGCTGACTATTTCTTGCCGCAGCTCACATAACTGAAAGGCAGAAGCTGGAGAAGGAAGGTGCTTACCTTCCTGATGTATTTTTGGGCAGCAGTCTTGGCAACTCTGTTTTGTTAGGCTGAACATTGCAGACTCTTAGAGAAAAAGGAATAGTAAAATTAAATTTTGAGAGAGCATACTTTTTAGACAAAGTCTTCTAATGGAAGAGCAGAAAGTACTCCAACCATACCAAAATTGTATATAGGTAAAAAAAAAAATTAAAAATGCCTTTGAAATGGACAAATAGTATAAGTGCATATCCATTTGCTTGTCCACTTACATTTAATTGAATGTGGACATTTGACTTGTACAAATAAATTTTATTCTTGTCAAGATTCTTTTATTCCCAAGATAAATAAATACATTTAGAAATAAATAAATATAGAAGCATGAATTAAGTTTTTTACAACTGACACTTTTAAAATATTTTGAATTTATTTTACATTTTGCTTCTTTCCTTGTTTTGTGTAAAATTAGTGGGTTTTGTATTTTTTTCTAACTTTTCTGGAAGTATCTTAGTATATTTATGTGCTCTTAAAAATATTGTAGGGAAGTCAGATTTTTAAAAATACTTTCACAGAAAATAAACCAAGATATAAGATTGTCAGGACACTGAGGCCTCTTCCATCTTGTCCAAATTTGTTGGCTTTTATGAAGAAACTTAGAAGATGTCTGAACAATGGCTGCTCCTTCTCTGGAGAAGTGCTTCTAAGGCAGAGATGTCACCTTGGATGCCCACCCCGGCTGCAGTGTTCCAGGAATGTTTATGCATGATCATGGACCCTGATGGTCTGGACATGGACCCTGGCAATGATCTGAGGGCCAGTGTCCCAACCCATCTTTAGCCTGTCTCCTGGGCGGGCTGGGGCAGTGGCATGGGCCTTGGCCACACAGCACTGAAACTATGGCACCATGTAGAGGTCTCCAGTCCCACAGAGATGCTGATCCATGCAGAGCTCTGACTGAAATTTACTGTTTGTTCCATCAGAAAAAAGAAATTACATTCTGCAAAAAAGAGGATCATCAAAGAACTATTAACAGATGAGCTCACTATATCATGCACAGTAGAAGGAATATAAACTGTGAATCTTTCTAAGATTTAATGATTTGATTTCATGTTAATGTTCTGTTGACATTTAATTTTTTACTATCCTTTACATCTTCTTTAATTTGTAAATTATCCCTTTATTCTCCTTCTCCTCAGAAATAAACTCAATGTTTGTTTGATATTCTTCTTTCTGTAGGTCTTTTGCTGGTTTTTTTTATTTTTTTTGTTTCATTTTAGCTTTTGTCTTTAGTTGTTTGGTAGTTTTAAAACCCAGATCAGAATATTGTGTCAAATACAAGACAAAAGGCAATGTTTCACTTCTTACAGCTACTCATTCAACAGCATTCCACTGTGAGGCAGAATCAGCAATCATTCTTATAATAGCATGTCTAACCTCAAGTAAAACTCAAATGTGACAGTGAGATACCCACAGGAAAAGTAATCTTGCAATCCTTAGCTTCTCACCTAAGCTTCCCTCTTTCTTCCTGTAAAACTACTCTGACATGAATCCCAAGATGAATGTCTAGCTGTAGTACATGTTGTCTTGAAAAAGTGAGCAAATAGAAAGACAAGGAGTGATTTAATAGTTTTTCTTCACACTAGTACCATGACCTCTGTCATGAAGTTGCTTTAAAGCAAGATTCACAGCTTGATTTTCTCATTGCTCACTTCTCAGTAGGAGCATGCAGTCATAAGCAATACTCACTCTTGAAGTATTCATCCCACTTGTCTCGTAATAGTGAACACAAAAATAAATTCAATCAAGAAATATGATATAACAGAATGTTTACTAGGTTTTAGTGCTAGAGGGTTAAGAGGAAGGCTAACAATTGATTTAGTAACTCAGGAGTTATAGGGATTTTCAGATCACAAATAAACTGGGTAATCTTTAACCAATTAAAAGAAATGACAGTAAAAGAAGGAGAGCATAGTTGTCTTTAAAAGAAATGCAGTAAAAGAACCACCTTCATAAGTATTGGGACGAAGAATTTCTAAGGTACGTCTTACAGATTTGAATAATACAATATGTGCTTTCAAGTCAAATATATTTCAGTTTACTTATAAATGTATAAACATAATTGGCTAAAGATTAAACATGCATATTGTAAATGCCCATAAGGAAAAAAAAAAGGCAAAGAACCATACTACAACATACAAAACACTTAACAAAGGTAGCAAACAAGTAGTGTTATCAAGAGAATACACTCAGAAATTTTTTTAGAAAGAAGTTCAACATACAATTAAGAATTACTGCATCCAACACCCTAGTATAAGTTACTATTGAAGTGTAGTAGATCTTCCTTATATATAACCTAATAATGAATATATTGTCCTATAAAGAAAATTCATAGAGTAAATAAAATTGACTCTTAACTTGTAATATCAATGCTTTGCTACTTAGATACTTTATGGAATAAGCACATCTTTAAGCTTTTGTGTAAAGGAGACTTTAATAAACTGGGATCTATTACATAACTTTTCGTGCTAGTTTATTTTCATAAGGAAAATAAGAGTGTAACGTGAAACATGTTAAATTAAATTGACCTAATGTTGCAGAAAATCCTGAACCTTTATTTTCTATTTCTGACTATTAAATTTTGTTACAATAATATTGAACTGCTACATCTGCGTTGATACAAGTAATGTAAACATGTAGGTCCTTGTGTGTGTTTATATCCACTATATGGCATATTATTAATATGTTTACTGAAATATTTCACAAAAAGAGCTTCTGGTCCTTTTATCATACTGATGTTGCCTACTCAGGCTAGGATTTTTCTAGCATCATTGAGGGAAAAAAGGCTCCCAATACAGAATTTTATTTTATGGCCTAAAAAGATTTTATAACTGGCCTAGAAATATTAACAGTGATAAGCACAGCTTCTTTCTCTGACCAACTTGAATTTTAAATGTCTTAAAAATAGGTTTTCTGCTTGAGCAACCTGAATAAGAAAGTTTGGGTGTCCAGATAGTACAGTAATTGGTGGCAGTAGATGCCTGCAGAGAGCATTTTTTTCTACCCAAATGTTCTAGACACCCAGTAGTGAAATTTATTGTACTTGCAAGAGCAAGTATCCAGAGCAGGAGATGGAAAATCACAAACACATGCAGTGAGAGGATGAATCCAGAGAGTAGATGCCTCTGTCTCAATGAATTCAGAATAAGAGTCAGTGTCCTGAGGTCTGTGACAACTGCTGTCCTTTAAATAGTATTTCTTATTTATTGTATTATGTCAGGCAGAAGAGACTTGTGTCTAAGACTTCTTCAGCTTGGGGGGAGGTTGCATGTAAACTCATTTTTCAGAAAAGATCTTTAATCGGAAAGCTCTAGGCAATGTTGTGGTAGAACTAGATTCCGTCCTTCTTAAAGCAGCACTTCAGAGTATCTGTAAAGAAGTTTCACTTAGCAAATTTGTTTAAGTGAAAAGCATTTTCACTTAAAAGTAATAGCATTGAAATTTGAAATATCTTTGGAAAGTATTTCCTACATATTCATAATTAGAGTTTGTGATAATGTCCTGTTTATATTAATTGTGCATATCTAGAGATGAAAAGCAGAGAGGCCAAAATCTAGTTAAACTTTCCAAACAATGTTGAAAATAGTTTTGTAGTACAGGTATCAGAAGTTTTAAACATGAGAATAAGATGTAGTTAATTCTGAAATGTATAATAATAGAAAAAGGAGTCACTCCATTGGAAAAGGGTAGTCTGAACTCATAGCCTAAGAGCAGCAGTTGATCTCTTCTGGTAGCTTGACAAGAAAAAGGCAACAACTATGGTGCTTGATAAACTGCCTAAGCTAAAGAAAACCTATGTAAAGGCTTTGGTGACAGAGTTTCTGACCTCTGATGCTCACATCAATCATAAAAATATTCCAAAAAGAGCCAATGCAACTATCAGAGCATTATTACTGACTTTTTTCAAATATGTTAGTCTTGTATATGTGCTAACTTGAACTCAGATATCTTTTTTTACAAAGCAGGTGACTAGTATGCTTTTCCCTGTTCTTCTGCATATTCCATTATTCCTAAATGTAATGCACAATTTACCATATGGTACATTATTTTAAGGTCAATTACTCTGACCATTTAATTTTCTGCAATTTAAAAACCTACAGTTAAAAGAAAGGTCTGTTGCACCTATAACGTAGAAGTATGTCAATGAATTCTAACATTTCACTGTGTTGAGCACAAAAGTAATCATATTAATATAACCACACGAGCACTTTTGTATTTAGTAGGCCAGTAAGATAGCACCCAAAAGGCCACAACCTTTTTTTTTCCAACTCCATCTTACACATCTTTTAAATGCTACAATGAAAGTGATATCTAATTTCCTAAAGGGTGTGTAAAAGTTGTAAAAATCAGAATGGCTGAAACATAAAGGCCAGAAAATTTGAAAGGATCTGGGCTGAAAAATATCATAATTACTTCACTAAAGGAAAAATAAGCATGGTTGTAGGACTTGAGGAACCCAAGAACTCTGTTAATGCACACAACTTCTACATAATAGTCAGTCTTATTCTTTCCTTCCAAATCACTTCCTTTGGTTAATCAGTCTTGCACACGAAAACAGATTATTTGTTGTCTCATAACTCGTCTTGTTAAATAGAACAGGGAGAGAAACTGGGGAGTCTGTGAAGGTCTAATCTTCCTTACTTAAAATGTTACCATCCTCATAGCACAGTAATTCTTCAGTTACAAAAGTTACCAAGCTAGAAGCCAAAGAGCAAAAAAAACAGGATTAATGAAATTCATACATGAGGAGTCCTACTGTATGGGCTTTTCTCAGAGCAGGAGAGTAAACAAAGTGGAAAGAATTGCAAGAAATGCTAAAGGAAAATTTGAATCTTGTTCTACCCTCTGGGAAAGATACATCAGTGGAATTGATTACAAGCACTCTATAAGTAAGGTCAATACTTTATATTTCATTAAGTTTTTTGTTCAACGGAATTTCAATTGCAAAATGGTTAAATAACTGCAATGTCTAAGTCCATTGGACTGTCTAAAGAACTTAAATTAGTTTATTTAGTAATTATTAAAATTTCTTAATTTTTGTTTAACGAGACATTTTTGAGCAATTCTAATAGGCCTTTGGGAAGCTGTCAGTTAGTAATTGTTTATTATTAATTGCTAAAATATAAAAACTAAATTAAATTAAAATCTTATAGGTTTTACTTTTTTTTTTTTCCTAATTCACATCATAGATTTCATCCTTGTTAAAGAATATATTGGCACATGCATGTAGTTTCAGAGACCAGTAATAATACCTGAGTTTGATCCTTCCTGCTTCACTGCTAGGACACATTATTAGGGGTTATTCTTGGGGTTGTTTTTGGTTGGGTTTTTCTTTTTGGTGGGGGCATCTTTTTTTTCTTTTAATGTAAGTCTTCAGTCTATTAGAAGGTATTTAGGAAAATGTTTTGTGGTTCAAGAGGTATAATAATATTTAGATGTTATATGGACTTTCTTTGAAAGAGATCTATAGCATATTAACTTCCTGCAACGGACTTCAGTGTGCTTTCAATCTTTACAGAGTTAGAATATATACCAAAAGACATTTGTCTGAAACAGTACACCATGAAGAAAGGTAGAAAAGATAAACTTTAGCATCTTGAAAGAAACACAAGAGAAAAAAAAAGTAAAATACATTGGCTAACCATGGGATCTTTTCTAAAAGTACAATTTTTCATTATGAAAAGAAAATCAAATACATTGTAACTATTGGTTGTCAATATTTGATATGCCACTAGAACTACCACCTGATTTCATTAGAAACCTGAAACCCCATGAACAATGGTCATTTTGCACTAGTGAGACTGAGCTCCCACAATTATTTTTATTCTACTGCATGTTTTCTTTCAACAGTTATTTATATAGAATTTCTTTATGTGAAATCAGTCTCTTGTCACTCATTACCTATAATTAAATGTTGGCCATGTGGGACACAGTCGAGATGATTGATACTGGATCAGTAATTGGACCTGCTACTAGAGAATTTGAAAAGAACCCAAACTTACAGCAGTTCTAGAGCTCTGTTGCTAACACTTTTACACTGTCACATTAACTTTAATTGGAATTGGAGAATATACAATGTGTTATGAGCTAAACCCTTTATACCTACATTCTGTGTAAGCAGAACACCAAGATTTTGTCATCAGTCAAAGTAAGTTCCCTACTGAGTCTAAATGAGAACAGTAAATGTATTTTTCTTTAGGAAAAAAACAACTTCAATTTACTCTTCAGAATGGGTGTAAGGTTAGCCAGGCCTACAGGCTGGCAGGACCACAGATGAGTCCACATCCATCTTATCTGACAGGTACATTATTTTCTAAGTAAACCTCTGTTTATGTCCTTATACATTTACCCCCAAAATGATTATTTATTTAGATAAACAAAAAAAAAAAATCAAGAAAAACATCTGTTGTAGTTTTAGTAGTGGGGAGGGGCCATAAAGATGGCTCCTGTGAGAAGCTTCTAGAATTCTTCATCATTTCCAGCAGAGCCAATCTCTGATGGCTCTGAAGATGATGGACATGCCACTGACTATGTCTGGGCCAATTAGAAAGGTTGGTTATGCCTCTGTGATGACATATTTAAGGAAAAAATGAAAGCAAAGTGTGCATGTAGCTGCCTTTACTTAGAGAAGGAGGAGGATGTGAAAACATGTGAGGGAAAACAACATGGAGACACCAAGGTCAGTGGAGAAGGAGGGGGAGGAGGTGTTCCAGGCACTGGAGCTGGGATTCCTCTGCAGGCCATGGTGAGGTGGGGTGTCCCCCCTCCAGTCCATGGGATCCACAGGGGATGCAGAGATCCACCTGCAGTCCATGGGTAAGGTGCCAACATTGGAGCGGGTGGAAGCCAGAAGCATGTTATACTATTTTCATCAGGCAGCTCAACAGGTCACATAATTTGATAATGCTTGTATACTTTTTCCTGATTGTTCTGTTAACTCAGACTTAACTCCCCTGAATGTTAGTTCCAATCTAGTCCCTATGCATAAGAATTTTGTAATGGAATAAAAAAATATATTGATTTTGAGTAATTGAGTTGTAAAATTATTTCCATATTGTATTAAATTTAGTACTTAATGTGAACTTGCATTTCCTACTCATACTGACACTGAGCCTTATCTGTGGAACCAGAGATGATTTCACC
>VYZT01000633.1:0-19691 GCA_013400735.1 Pomatostomus ruficeps
AGGACACTCTGCTGCCTCAGGGAGAGCTCAGTGTCCCCCAGGTCTTTCCCCTCAGAGCTGCTCCAGCAGGGACCCCCCATCCTGTGCTGGTGCCTGGGGTTGTCGCTGCTCGGGTGCAGAACCCTGAAGAAGAAGAAGGCAATGAGGGGATGCAGAATGGCTGATGTCTCTCTGTATCCTGACTCGATCCTGCTGGCTGGTGGTGTTGGATTTAGCAGAAAATAAACCCATTTTTGTTTCAGCCGCTGCTCAGAGATCAGCGGGGCTGGAAGTGGCTGGATTCTTGATTAAAGCTAATTCAGCACCAGAATCCTGGTGCAGTTCAGGAGCTGTTGCCTAAGCATGAATGGTGCAGGTCTCAAGGCACTCCCATAGGTCTGCTGCCATTCTGTGAGGCTTTGCACAATCCAGATCCAGGTTTATTGGAGCTACATGAAAGCAGGTTTGGGTTTGAACTCACCAGCACCCAGAATGCTGAGATGTGTCCTGGCAGAATGTGTGTGAGAGAGCTCTCAGAGCACTGTCTGTACAAATGGATAACTCCTGGTGTGCTCCAGGGAGAAGCTCGCCTGGGGCTGACCCTTCAGGAGGGAACCAGAGGCATCATCCCCTGGCCAGTGCTGAGCGGGCAGAGTCCTTCTCTTCCTCCAGAGGTGTTTTCCTCCTCCAGCCCTTTCTGCCCTCATGCCCCTTTATGTTACAAATTTGGGGCTGTCCCAGTGGAGTGGAACAACCACAGAGTTTATGGCACTAAACAGAGGAGCTAAAATCAAATATTCCTTTTGTCTCCTCTAAGATAATATAAGAGTGAATTGGATTTTGGCCCTTTCTCTGAGCACACAGGCTTGATTTAATTTGGCAGCATAGCCATAAATGTGTTACCCCAATAGGCCAGCATCTCTGTCTCAGTTCTGTACTTTTATTTTTAATTTTTTTTGCCCCCTTTGTTGCTATTGTGAAAGCTTTCAAGCTGGCTTGGCCTGTTCTTTTGCCAGCTGAATGCAAGGTGTCCCCCTTTGCCAGGGCCCGTTCATTGCCCTGCTCTGATAAGGCTCGTTTGTGTCTCAGGTGGGACACAGGCAGCACTTGCTGGGAACAGAGACGCCCACAAGTTCCTGGGCACGCCGGGCAGGAAGCAGTGCAGGAATTTCAGAGCCAGCTCATTTCTCTCTCAGTGCTCTGTGGGTATCAGCACGCAAAAGGGAATTGGCAGCTACTGGAACTTCTTAACAAAGAGCAGTTATTTGCATCGAGCTTCTAAATCTACATTTAAAGAGAGCTTTCCCCAAAATAAGGCCCAAATTAGCTTTTATTGCTGAAGGTAAATTAAGTAACTTTACAGCATCTAAATTTAGGCTTCCAAATAAGCCCTCATGATGAAGATATGACTCCTAGACCCTTGGGGGCACATGAACCCCTGACTGGGTTTAATTTTGCCAAAATTATCAGTGTTTGGTTAAACTCATCTTGGGTTTGTAGTTGCTATCATGTTTTCTCAGTAGATCACGGTTCAACTAAAAAAAACACAAATACAAAAATACTCAAGGTTTATAACCACTGATGCTGACATAGTTTCTCTTTTTTAAAAATATGTGCTGAAATTGGTGCTTGCATGGACAATCCTCTTTCAGCCAGTCCTGTTCCATCAGGAACACTGGTGGTAAGAAAAGTGTGGTGATTTCACTGTGGTGAGGGTGGGCAGGCCCTGGCACAGGGTGCCCAGAGAAGCTGAGGCTGCCCTTGGATCCCTGGCAGTGCCCAAGGCCAGGCTGGACATTGGGGCTGGGAGCAGCCTGGGACAGCAGGAGGTGTCTCTGCCCATGGCCCTTTATGCTCCTACTGAGCTCAGAGTGGTCTTTCCCTCTCTTGTTCTTCCAAATGTTGGCGTTCCTCCATTTTTGCTCTGTATTGTACCCAGGATTTTACAAGTTTGAAGTATGAAGGCACTTTGGATAATCAGCACTAGTTGGCAGGCCCAAGCAGCTCCAAGATTTATAAATTGAGATTACTCCTGATCTGTTGTAGATTTGGGAACACTGCTGCAAGAAATATAAATTATTTTTTTTATGGTTATGCTTCCAGTTAATGCAAATGAGTCCATTAAAGTAACAGCTGAAACTTGTAATTATATCCAAAGCAGAATTAGGCAATGCAATCCTTACAGTACTGCTACAGCTGGGATAAGGCAGTGAAAAAATCAGCAGCATGGAAGTAAAAAAGAGACCATTCCCACAACTGCTGAGTTCTGGAAGTGCTGTGAAGCAAGTTTCGCTCAGTGGCCTTTGGTTTTGTAGTTGGAATGTGTCTCACAGTTCAAACTCTCCCCAAATGCTCAGTTCTAATATGCAGTGGCTTGGGGGGGGTTTATTTTTGTGTTGTTTTTATGATAAATGCTCATTTTTCCATCTTTGTGTGAGTGGTGACTTGAGACCTGGTTCGTTGGGTGTCGAATCTCTTTGTGCCACAACTTAACCCATGGTCATGAAAAACAGATTTGCCTCAATAAAATGTAGAGGAAGAAAGGAGTTTACTGAAATTGTGAGCTGCTGGCAGGCGCAGGCAGAGACCGGGTTCTGAAGGGGCTGGTGGTGCCCTCGCTGATGTGCACCCGGTGCGGGGACACTCAAGTTTGGTCACATCAGTAGAGCTCAGGGTTGTTGTCCCCTCCCAGGCTGGTGGCTGAGTCTGTGTCAGTGCTGCTGATCTTCCAGGACCTTCCCCCACAGCTGCTTCCCTTATTGACCGTGTTTCCAGATGTTCTCCCTGGCTTTGGGAGCAGAGGGCAGGTCAGAGATGAGCTGGTGGTTCCTGCACTGGGAGCTTCACTGGGGGCACTTTGGCCCATCCTACCAAGGTACTGCTCCTTTGAATAAAGCCCTTGTCACTCAGAAGAATGTCTGCTATTGAGAAAAGCTCCGTGGTTTATGAAAGGTGCCCCCAATAGCTGAAGTTCAGTTTCCTTTTAGACCACTGAGTGAAAACCTTTTCTTTTCTTTACTGGTTCTGGTGGGAGCTGAGAAACCCAGTCCTGGTGTTCTGGTGGCTCCTAAGAGCCCTCCACTGCTCTGTGCTGTGCTCAAGTTGGGCAAATAATAAATTATTCTCTTAAATTCTGCTGATGTAGGAGGCTGCATTGGGAGTTTAATGGAATTGCTGCTGTTCCAAAACACCTTTTGGAGGCCACAGGTGAATTCTGTTCAAGGACAGGGGAGTGGGCCCCAGCTCTGTTGTGAGCCTGAGTGCAAATTTGCATCACTTTGCACCAAAACTGAAGGGGAGAAAATCCAGCTGCCTTCTCCTGAAATGGTCACCAAGCTGTTGGATTGGGAAGAACATAAACATTATTTTGGGTACCGAGGAGAGCGTGTTTAGGGCCAAACCCTTGATATGCTGAACAGGGAAGCACAAATCGATTTTTCAGTTTTGTCCTGAGGTGGAGCGAGTTGCTGGTGTTTCCTGGAGTCTGCTGGGAAGCTGGGCTCCAGCTGTGGGATGTGTGACAGTCCTTCCAGCAGGCCAGGCGGGGAGTTCAAGCTTCTGATAGATTCATTTGGGGGCAGAGGGTGTTTTAGAGCGAATGAAAATTCCCTGATCACCTGCCCTTGCTGTTGGGGTGCTTGGGGATGGCGTGGGGGCTCCCGAGTGCGGGAGATGAGTGCATTTAACTGGGATGTCATTAAGGACCCGGCCTGGCCCTGGCTTGGTCACTGCAGCCTGAAGGAAATGCAGCAGCAGAGAAGTGAACACCTTCATGCTGCTGGTGTGGAGTTCTGCGTGCCTTTAACCTTCCCCAAACCCTACAGTGTCTGTCCTACTCCTCCTGATCTCCAAGGTCCCTTCCAACCCAGGCCGTTCCACGAGGAAAGCATTTCCCGCTTTTTGCCGGCATTTTCAGAGCCCCAGATCTGTTCTGCAGTGAGGAAACGTTTCTCAGCACAGGACTTGTTGGCACACACAGCGAATTGTCTTGAAATATTGAAGCTTTGAACTTGATTTTGATGGAGAGGTTGTAAATAATAACAACGTGCCAGGGATCCTTCTGCCTCGCGGATCCCGAGATGGTGGCTGTTCACGTTAAGAGTCTGAATTTCCCGAGACTGTAGAGGATGCTTATTTATAAAGGCTTGAGAGCGTTTGAAGGGTTTGTGACTAAAAATCAACTTTCTGTTCATTTAAGCTGCAACCATTGATGTTATCAAAGCTGAGCAAATGAAAGTTGTTGATGGTTGGAGGGGAGAAATTGGCATCCTCTGAGGGAACAAGCAGCCTGGCTCTCGTTTTATCAGGGAATTCAAACCCCAGAAATTCTAACCAATGCCTGAGTGTTCCTACTTCTGGGTCTTCCAAAAGGCTGCTCATGCTGGAATTCCAGAAATAGATGAGAAATAGGGTTCAATCATTCTGGTGAACTGGAGAAAGAGCACGTGGACCTGCGTGGGTTTGGGGTGTAATGAAGATCTGAGGAACTCTCCTGTTGTGCTGCTTTGTCCTCCTGTGCTGTAACAAATAATGGGTGTCGTTGCTTTTTTAGTTTGAGTTTATTTTTATTTTTAATGTCTACCTGCTCAACAAGAATCTGGTCCTTTATGGGACATCTGCAGACTTATGCCCTAAGAGCTGGGCTTTTAAAACTCATCCACTGTAAATAAATTGCGTTTGGATGTGAAATATTTCAGGTGATAATTTATCAATCAGATTTGGGCTCTTATGTCTCAAAGAAAATAAACCAGAGCTTCCCAGGAGGCTGCCTCAGTGCTCTGTGGTGCTGGGCTGCCCTGGGAAAGCTCCTTCTGCCCCACAGGCTTTGGAAAACTGTCCCCATAAGTATCCCCGGGAGGTCTCTTGGTTTGGATTTTTCCTTTTAAACATTCTCCTTTGGTTTGTCACCTGGGCTATAAATAGCACAGGTAGTAACTCATTTGTTTTTCTTCTCACTTGGCTTATGAAATGCTGATTTGCTTGTACTTGCATTTTTGTGCTATTCTTTACCTTCCACACGAGTGGCTTTCATCCAAATTTTCAATTAATGCTCTTTGTTCTGCCCATTCCTCTCACTTCTACAAATAGGACTTCTTTCCTTTGGCACTTCTCTTGTTGCTGTAGAAATTTTACAGAATTGCAAGGTCTGTTCCATTGCATGGGTGTTACTTTAATGGGGGAAAGTCCATCTTAAATTAGGATTTGAGACGTACTTTTAGATTTCATGTGGGTCAAATGTAAACCTGCTAAACTTGAAAATACAACTGATGGTGGAACCCATTCTTCTTCTCTGTAGTAGTTTGAAACTAAGTTTAGAGAAAAATTTAGATTCGAAAGGTCCCTGATCTGACAATTATCTATTTTTCTCTTGGATTCAGTGCCCTATTGGAGATCTGCCTGCCTGGCCTCCTCAAAATAAAAAGGGTTTTTTTCCTTTGCTCTCCGTGTAGACAATGTCATTTTGTCAGGTATCCCCTGGAGGAAGCTCACAGGACAGGGACTGGAGACATGTGAGAATTGAAACTGGATTCCAGGGCTGGTGATTAAGAACTGGCAGAAATACCAGAAGTAAAATCATTTTTTGGACTTCTTGTTCTAAACTTGGCAATGACCACTGGAGTTAAAAGCTGTAACATCCTATTATCCTGACCGATTTTCGGAGAAAACTTGGGAATGATACCGTGGGGGTTGACAAGTGAATTATCAAATAGCTGCACTCCTCAGCTGAGGGTGGGTGTGTGGCCT
The DNA here is from genome assembly GCA_013400735.1 of Pomatostomus ruficeps. Classification (NCBI taxonomy): domain Eukaryota; kingdom Metazoa; phylum Chordata; class Aves; order Passeriformes; family Timaliidae; genus Pomatostomus; species Pomatostomus ruficeps. Next base: position 5,725 of record VYZT01000633.1, read on the forward strand.
GCAGCCACAGCTCCATGAAGTAACTCAAGAGGTGCTTTATGCTCCTCTGCTAAACATTTTTTATTCTTTTATAAAAAGTTATTAGTGAATAAAATCGCTTACATCTCGCTGAAAGACTGACAAATGACAGGAGGATGTAAAAGAGCCCTTTCTGTGCTTTCAAAATGAAAGCGATTTTTCTTGCACAAGGTTTATGTCTTCTTTTGTTCTTTAATACAAATTATTATTGTGCCAGTAATTCATTGCAAAGGACGACACGGGGCTTCCTGACTGCATGGATTTTTTAATCTTAGTGAATTCAGTAAGCAAATCAATGAAATTACAGTGTGAGGGAGGACAGGGAAATCAAGAAAACGCTCTTTGCACGTGCGTTCGTGTGGTTCTGTTGTGTGCTGCTTGGGCTACTCGTGCTGGCTTGCCAAAATAAGCCTCTCTCTCCAGCTGAGCACCAGGATTGCTAATGGAGCACGGCATTTTTGGGTTTCAAGTGCCAGGAGATGAAGAAAATGAGAGAAAACAATGAAGTGCTTTACATTCCGCTACTTCATTTAAGTGCCATTTTCTTCCGTGTAATTGCCTTGGCCCAGGCGTTTGAAAATGACCGTCTTGTGTTTATGCTCTCCTTTAAAAAGTCATTCCCTTCTTTTCCTCTTCTTCTCTGTGTTTCCAAAGGCGAACATTTGGCTCCTTAGAAGCTGGAGTATCTGACATTCATTATTTCTTCCATTTTCTCCTGGAACAAATCAGACAAATTGCAGTAGTTCAAGAGAGAGGGAAACCGCCTGGAATCAGGACAAACAAACAAAAAGTGTGTGGTGAAGGAGCAGTGCCAGCTCTGCTGCCTCCTACTCTTTTCTCATGTGGTTATTTTATTTGCTTTCTTGTGGCAGCGGCCTGCATTTCCTCTCTTAATTAATTAATGCTCCAATTAATTGGAGTAATGGTGTCTTTCCTGGTGGGAACTCTGAGCCAAGGACACAGAGGAGATCCTCAGGATTGTCCCAGCTACGTTCCCAAATAAAAAAGTGAAACAATGAAAAGAAATTCCCCAAACATTTGGATTGGTTTTCACTTAATGAACCATGTTTTGGGTGATTTTGGAGGTTTTTTTGTTCCAAACCAACCAACCGTGTCAATAGGTACATAATTATCTAACGAGCCTTTCTCGTTGAGCTGAACCTCAGTAAATGTCTGTCTGTGCCAAAGCAGATCACAGGTCCTGCCCCAGGAGTTTGAGACATTTCTGTTATTTTTTCCCTCTCTAATGGCTGATCCTGGCCTTTTCCCCCTGTAACGATCTCCACTCCCGGGCTGTGAGCCCCGGGGGATCCTGTCCCTGACGTGACAGAACCGTATCTTTTGTCAGGTCTGTGTCTTCTCTTGTGCTTAGCATCCAGGAGTGTCTTGGTCAGGCCACTTAATTTGCCATTTATGTGGTCTCCGCTCATGACCACAGGGAATAAAAATAAATATGTGTCAAAAAGCTCTTTTGGAACCTCAAGATCAGCTACCAAAGCACCAGACTTATTAGCATACTGTGAGAAGTTATCAGCTTTTATATGGAATAGAGAGATGGGTTTGGTTGGGGTCTTTTTTAGTTTTCAGAATTAAGAATTTCATGGAATCTTAGAGCAGGCAAGATGATGTACAAACTGTCTTTTTTGGGAGAGAAGTCAGGACCTGGATGGCTTTCTAGCTTTTGTGTGGTTGCTGGGTTTTGATTTTTGGGTGGGTTTTTTTTAGGTGTTTTTTAGGGGTTGGTTGGTTGGGTTTTTTTCCTTGTTTGTTTGTTTGTTTGGGTTTTCGTGGGGTTTTTTAAGTGGATTTTTTTTTAAGGTGGGCTGATGTTTTGAACCAGCAGATAAAGTTAATATTTGGAGTTTTTTCAATCTTCTGCTGCATGAATGAAGATGAAATCACACATCCCATCTGTTTTCCATGGTGTTATCCTGCAGAGGTAACAGAAAACCAAAAGCAGTAATTTCCCTTTCTGGGCTGGTGGATCCCCTTCCATGCTGGGGGATGGGAGGGGCCCTTTGGAGGGATGGAGGCTGCTGAGGGATACACAGACGCTCTCAGGCGGGTCCAAGGTGATAAACAAATAATCCCTGACTTTTGGTGGGCCTTTCTTCAGCTGTCCCTGGAGCAGAAACTTGCAGACTTTCTTTTCCCTGGAGATTTTGTGGAAAATATTCAAAGAGTTGTCTGGGGTTTGGCCTCTTTTTGGGAGGTGCCTTCGTTGTGTTTTCTGCATCTTCAGAAGCCCCAGGTCCCTTCCTGCTTCTTGTCGTGAGCAGAGAGGTGAAAAGTTTTGCTCTCTCAGGGAAGGTGTGCTCACTTTTGGGGTGATTTTTCTGTGTTTGAGATAAGGGAAGAAAGTTCTGCTTCTTTCAGTCTCCTCTAAAAGAGTCGCAGCCTTTCAGAGAGAGGAACTGGAAGGAAGAGTGAGAAATAATTTCAACTTTCTCTGTGCCCTTGGGTTCTCCAATTCCTTACTCCTGTGTGTGGGGTGGACTCATTTCCTTTGGAAGATCGTGGGGTGCACTGCATTGTTTCCTGGAAGAGCTGGGAAATGCCACGTGCTTGGAGTGGTGTTGTGACAAAAATGTCAACTTTCACACCGAGCAGCTCGTTTGGATGGATTTGAGTCAAACAGTCTCCATGTCCCAGGTTTCGGATGGATTCGAGTCAAACAGTCCCCATGTCCCAGGTTTTGGATGGATTCGAGTCAAACAGTCCCCATGTCCCAGGTTTTGGATGGATTCGAGTCAAACAGTCCCCATGCCCCAGGTTTTCTCTTGGATCAGGGATTTTTGCTATCAGGGAAATCAGAGTGTGAAAGTTTCAGCAGTGCCTTGTAATTGTGGCTTATCCCCAGTGTAGTCAGTGAAAAGAAGTGACTTTCTGAAGGCTTTGACATCCAATTACTTGTTCCCACCTGGAAATCTGGAAAAATAAATATTTGTGGCTGTTGTGAGTTTGCTTCCCAGTGACTCCCTGAGTGTTTCCCGTTTTCGGAGTGGGGTCTGGCCTTGCTGTACATTTAACCTCCTGCAGCAAAGGTGAGGTGGTGTTTCTTGAGGTGCAAAAGGCAGAGTGGTTACTTAAAAATGTCCTTAGGACTTTGTGGGATTTCTTATAAGTGCTTAGACTGATCAGGTGGGTGGTGCCGGTGTTTTAAGGATGCTGGAGCAGACAAAGGCTCCAAGTTTGCTCTTACAGTTTTTTAATGGAAAGATCTACATCACACAGATCCAAGAGGTGATCAGCAGGAGTTTGGCTTAGAGAAAAATGCAAGACCAGAGTGTTTTCCAGCTGAAAGCTCTGATATTAATGCCTGGTTCTTTAACTCAGAGGAGGGTGCAAGGAAATACAGTTTAACCCTGGATTTAGGTGGTTGAGGCCATTACTGCTCGATCTGGATGCTCAAGGTTCACTAATGGCAGCTTTAAAGGCTCCATTTTTATTTATTTATTGAACAAGTTCTCATTAAAAAGAAAACAAACAGCAAAAAACCACACAAAAACCCCAACCACGCACAAAAACCACACAAGGGGTACCAAAGCACTCTTGAATATGCTGTCAGTAGGAAATGTAACCTGCAAAGCAGAGTAAGTGGCAGCTATTGGCAAACATCAAGTGAAGGATACTTGGGATGTACGAATTCTAATTTCTAGTGCACGTCTAAATCCTTATACTCTGAAATTCCAAAGGAGCTGCATTTTAGTGAAGTTATGTGATGGAGAGAGCAAGTTTGTCTGAGTGGTTCTGAAGAAGGAGAACTTCAGCCCTTTAGCTTAGAGATGGCAAAACTTTTTTTTTCATACTCAGTGAGGAGTATTTTTTTGTGCTTGAATGGTTTTAAACTTTTTGTTTTGTTTTTTTCTTCCTTAAAAAAAGAGGAAAAAAGTGGCGCTGTGGTATTTGTTGTTCTTCCTCCCTCCTGTTCTTGTGCCCCTGTTTTTACACTGCAGCATTCCCCTTTGTTTAGCCCAGAAAAGAAGGGAAGGAGCCTGGGAGACCAAGGTGGGTTCAGCTGGCACAGTGTGGGTCTGTGTGGGCACAGAGCTGGGCAAACCAGCGCAAGGAGGGCAGAGGAACTGCTAAAGCCAGGGTGTGATCCTGCTGGGAGAGGCTTTCCCTGGAATGACACCTCACTTGTTTAGGGTGAAGCTTGATCCCGGTGCAGTGCAAAAGTCTGAGCCTGGGGGGGACTGTGAGGATGGGAATTTGCACCTGGAGGGGCTGCCCAGCCTTGGGAGTTGAGAGCTGCTCTTCCCTGGGGATTTTTCTCACCAGAGGCAAATCCAGGCGTGAGCGTGGACAGTGGATTTTTTTCCTCCTGGCTCACAGGAGCAGAAAGGAAAAGCAGGGGGAGGAGAAAACAATCTTCTTTGTGAGGAATAGACAGAAATTCTGCTTGCAAGTCATCCCTGCTCTGACAGACGCCTCTTATGCCGTCTCTGTGTACACAAGCGTGTGCTCTCTCAAGAAGCTTTCTGGAAATCTCTTCAAAATTAAGGATCCTGAAGTAATGCCTCTCGAGGCCCTGTGTGCCTATGAATCTTTCAGGCAAAGTGAAATCTTGTTGAAGTTGAGTAGGACTAAAAGAAATACCTGAATTACATGACAACACTTCTTCTCAGCATTCCCGAGCTCCTTTTCAGTTCAGCTTTTCTGCTGAGTGCCATTAAATCTTGAGGACGGTGACTGAATCCCAGCCCATTTAATCCTCCTTTCAGCGATCCAGTGGTGATAAATAAGCACTGATCTAATGGCCCTGGCAGAGCAGGAGCTGCAGCAGAGCAAGTGAGGGCAGGTGTGCTTTAATAAAGGCTCCTTGATCCTGTGCTCTCCAGCTGCTGCTTCCAGGGGCTCCTGGGGGTGCCCATGAGGGGCAGGTGCTGCAGCTGGCACCAGGCTCTGGCCGAAATCGAGAAGGTGCTGCACTAATTCCTTATCTGTTCCTTAAAGGGCACCATTTGCTGGCACAGCAGAACTCCTCCTGGCTGCAGGCACACCTTACTGCCCCCAGAACTCGGATCAGATATGGATATCAGCTCAATAGCAGAGGAAGGAAATGGTTCCGTGCACATCTGTGCCATCTCTTCATCACTCTGCTGCAGGGAAGCACTGAGTGTAATCATAGTGATCCTTTGCTCGGCTGCAGGAACAACACGGGGCCTGATTTCTGCTTGTTGAGCCTGCCTGCAGAGCTCAGAGAAATATCGAATGCAGTGGTTTTGAGGTTCCTGTAAATCACAGATTGCTTCATAACAGTTGATCAGTATGTTTGAAAAGGCCCAGCAAAACCCAAACCCCCAAACCTGCCATCTGCTACGCTGGTACCCTTGCGCCTTCAGGTCTCGGATGTTATGAAGCAACCCTCCATGCACATCACAGTATCATTATTGAATCCAGAAGCACAGCAGCAGTTGCTGTATAGGCAACAGGAAAACAGAAGGAATTTCCCAGTGCCTGTGGTGCACCTGACTGTGTGTGTGTGGAAACAAACACCTGTGTGTATTTGTACGGATATCATGGAATTATGGAAGGGTTTGGGTTGGAGGGGACCTTAAAGCCCATCCAGTGCCACCCCTGCCATGGCAGGGACACCTCCCACTGTCCCAGGCTGCTCCCAGCCCCAATGTCCAGCCTGGCCTTGGGCACTGCCAGGGATCCAGGGGCAGCCCCAGCTTCTCTGGGCACCCTGTGCCAGGGCCTGCCCACCCTGCCAGGGAACAATTCCTGTCTAATCTGTGACATTTCTGCAGCACCAGCTGTGGTTCCCCAGCTCTCCAGCTCTCCCATTCCCTCACCTGTGAGGTGCCGCTGTGTTTTGGCAGCCGACACGTTCTGCTCTGCGTGGTGCTCGAGCGTGAAGGGCGGACGTGCCCGAGAACCCCGTGCCAGGGACAGTGTGCTGGGAGAGCCTGGCCTGCCACAGGGCGTTACCTCTGCTGCTTTCCCGAGTCAGCAGCAGCCGTGCCAGAGGAGGACGGCCTCTGTCGGGCTCTCGCTGCTGCTTTCTTGCCCTGAATTTCCCAAACCTGTGCATGTGGGCACTTGGGACGGTGCCAGCGCCAGAGCACGCAGCTGCTGCAGGGGAAAAGCCACAGGCAGACGACAGATCTGCCCCCAGAGCCCTGCAGCAGGATGGGGCTGAGCCAGCAGGGCTTTGCTCCAGCCTGTGCCAATGGATTCACAGCTCTGCGGCTCCCGGCAGCAGCTCAGGGGTTCCCCTCAGCAGCTCAGGGGTTCCCCTCACAGCTCAGGGGTTCCCCTCTGCAGCTCAGGGGTTCCCCTCACAGCTCAGGGGTTCTCATGCTGAATTCTAAGGTTGGCTTTTCCTTTATTGTCACTGAAGTGGTTCAGCTTTTGCTTTAATTTAATCAACCCCACGAGTTTCTTTCCAAAGCCGTGCCAGGGTCCCAGTGCAGCCCCACGTTCAATCCATTTTTCATTTGACTCTGTCAGGCATAATTGCACGTGTGAGAAAGTTTGTGTTATCATCATGTGCTGGTGTCACTTCTGTGGTCCTTTTCCTTCATTTCTTTCTCTGCTGGTTCTGTTTCACATGAAGTAGATGAAATAAGTCTGCTTTTCTCTGAAATACTAAAGGTCTGCACTAAAAAGTTGTCTTTTTGCAGAAATTTTAGTAGTCTTGTTTTAATCGAAAGTGGTTTAAGTGTGATCCTTGATGGGTGTAATGGGCTAGTGCACCTCTCCATAGTTCCTGCATCCCTTGGCACAGAAAAATGATACGTAAATATAAAAGTACTGCCCACTTGTCCAGGGGTATTTCTATAAAAGACACTTAAAAATTAAAGTGGAATGAACAATGCATTAAAAAAAAAAAATCCAGATTTGAAATCAGATGCTGTTGTTCTAGTTTGGAAGTTCAGTCTGGAATTAGTTATTTAAAAAACTGCCATGGCACTGGGATTCCAGTCCCTGTCTTGCATAGTGGGAATTACCTCTGGAGGAATAAATAACTTAATGGTGCTCCTTGCACCACTTTAATGGAGAGGAAAACCATTAGAAACAGTAGTTTTGGCAATAGATTTCAGCAGTCTTTGCTAAAAAGTGTGATTGCAACACTTCTTCTACTTTCAATTCCTCTATTTCATTTTTATTTTCCTTTGTGCATCATTTGAGGACTTAATTTATCTCCGGGACTCCACTGGAATATTTCTATAGCAGACAAATTATTTGTCAGATGAAGTTTACAGGAGCCTTTCTCTTACTGCTCTCTGGTGACTTTCCTGGAGGCCTTTTCCATTCTTTTTAGACAGTCCCAGGGACCACAGGAGTGCTCAGGGGTTGGGACTGACTTCCTTCCTGCTGCCTTTGCCTGGGGAGAAGCTCTCCAGGAGCAGCTTCATCTTCTAAAGCAAAATCCCGACTGACTGGGGATGAGGTTCCCTCCAGTAACTGAAGCTGTAATGTCACACCAAAGGTGCAGGATGCAGAGTTCTTGAGCCGGGCGCCAGGTTGTTATTTGTGATTCCCTCCTTAGATCTTGCACTTACAAGGGATTTACCCAACGTGTGGGCAGGGCAGGGGGAGCGTGGGAGCAGAGACCAAATCCTGCTCCCTGCCTGGGAGCTCTGGGAAGGAGAGCTGGGAGTTGTGTCCCTGCCACCAACGGGGACACGGGGACACTGAGGTGCTGGCTGCACTTAACTGGGTGTTTAGATTGAGTCTGTGACAGCCCAGGGAGGAGGCAGCTCCCTCTGCATGAGGTTTCCTGCTCTGCCAGGTGCCAGATCAGGGTGCTCTGGGCTGTGGGAGGGAGGCGTTGTCTGGGCTGGGATTCAGGGAATGACAGCAGCAGGCAGGAGTGGGGGTGCTGCTCCCCTGGAACCCTGCAGTGAGGCCATTCACATCCCCAGCCAAGGGGGTGGGTTCCTGAAAGTGGAACAGTTTGGGTTGGAAGGGACCTTAAAGCCCATCCAGTGCCAGCCCTGCCATGGCAGGGACACCTCCCACTGTCCCAGGCTGCTCCCAGCCCCAATGTCCAGCCTGGCCTTGGGCACTGCCAGGGATCCAGGGGCAGCCCCAGCTTCTCTGGGCACCCTGTGCCAGGGCCTGCCCACCCTGCCAGGGAACAATTCCTGCCCAATATCCCATCCATCGCTGCCCTCTGGCACTGGGAAGCCATTCCCTGGCTCCTGGCCCTCCATCCCTTGTCCCCAGTCCCTCTCCAGCTCTCCTGGAGCCCCTTTAGGCCCTGGCAGGGGCTCTGAGCTCTCCCTGGAGCTTCTCCTCTCCAGGGGAGCACCCCCAGCTCTCCCAGCCTGGCTCCAGAGGGGCTCCAGCCCTGGAGCATCTCCATGGTCTCCTCTGGATTCACTCCAGCAGCTCCACATCCTTCCTTTGTGGTGGGCTCTGGGTTTGGCCAATTTCTACATCTGAACCCCGACCAGATCCTGTCAGAGCAGCAAAGAAGAGTGAAGTGGTGCCTCACAATGCTCATGGTGAGCAGTGGAAGGGCAGGGGTGGTTTCAGTGGAAATGTGTTCCTCAGAGAGCTCAGGGATAGCAAAGGGCTCGTCCTCTACCCCTGCCAGACTGTCCAGGGCTGAGGGACTCTCAGGACAAGGGAAGGACTGTGCTTCAGAGATTACAAACGTGGAGAAGTCCCTTCCCTGCCACGCTGTCAGGATTGCTCTGAAATCCTCCTTGGAGGGTTTTGCTGTCTGAGAGATGACCCCCAAATGCTGGTTTTCCTTGCAAGGCAGGAAAGGGTAGCTCTGTGCTGCCTGTGGGGCACGCCTGTGCACCGTGGTGGAGATGCAGTGCAGAAAGGGCCGTGTGTGCAGACATGGACTCGCTGCTGCTTCCCTCTCCTTTGATTTTCTCCCCTCAGGCCAAGGAAGACCTTGTTCCCAGCAATTCCCTGTTGAAACCACTGCTGGCTGCTCCCTTTGCTGCCCCATTTGCACCTCTCCATCCATATTTCTTCCCAATTCTTTTTGCCCTCAGGTTGGTGTATCTGTGGGGGTTTCAGGATTGAGTTAAATTTGGGAATTTGCCACCATTCCAGGTGAGGCCAGGGCCCTTTTTTGCTTTCTGAGCTGTCTATGTGTGAGCATTGCTGTCTATTTTGTTTGTTGTCTTTGATCACTTTGAGTTTTCTCGACTGTCTTGGCAGAGTTGTGGGCAGAGGAGGAGTTAGAACAAGGTGGGAACATTCCCTGGAGCAACGTGTGCATTTTGTCTTTCTTTCCAGCTGCCTCTCGAGGCCCATCACAGCTTTTGGTCCATTTATTATCTCGTGGCAGTGCTTTTGTTTTCTAATCAGGATGGCCTGAGGCACCAAGTGCCCAGCCTGAGATTCCCACTGAAAAACACCACAATGATTTATTTTGACAAGATCTATTTACCATGAAATCGTGACCAGTGATGCTAATTTTACTGTCATTTTCAATTCATTATTAGATGAGCCCTTATTAGCTTTTCTAGCACTTTTTGCTAGGAATACTCTGACAAGCCTAAAATTGCATGGCTTTCAGATTTTGGCACATTGTGGGGTTTTTTTCCCCTCTCATCCCCTGGGACCATTCCCGCTCAGAATTGTCACATGCAATGACACCGGATCAAACGAGCGGAACACTCTGTTGCTCAACACAGAGGGCTGTTTAGGCACAGATGTACTCAAACTCATTACATTACAAAAACAATTTTTTGAAGTAGTTTAGGATCTTTCAAACTCAAGTGATGGTTTCTGGAGAGCATTCCAGCAGGATCCTTGCCTGGTGTGTTTGAGCTTTCCCTGCCGTGGGCTGACCTTGATCCTGACTGACAGCTTTGAGTGGTGAGGCTGGGTCTCTTCTGGAGAGAAGTGCTCATATTTTGTAAACCAAATGATTTGAAAAGGCTTGTTCAGCACCTTCACTCGAGGACAAGTTCTCCGTACTTGACTTGGAGCGGAGCTGTGATTGCTACTGCTCTTTCTGGTGGTGCAATTCATTTATCCCCCCATTTCTCTCCCTGCTCGTGCCTCCCACAGGCATTAGCATAAAAGCAGTGTTGCCACTAGATGGGTCTGTTTCTTTAATCAGCCATTGACTACCACTTGGAAAGAGAAATATTTGAGGCCTCCTCTGGTTGATATCAAGCACATGTTATCTAACTGCTCCTTGACTGCACGTACTTGTCAGGCCATTAAAAAATCAGGCTTTTTTAATCCATCAGCCTGTCCCATTCTACTGCTCTGCACGTATGGAATTAGGAAGATCTCTAGGACTCTGGAAAAAAGGTCTTTTGGGTTATTTTAATTCATTTATTAATTAGGGGATCAGCACTAATAACACCTCACTCAAATTCCTATATGTGTGTTTGACAAATGTATCAGAATGTTTCCGTTGTATGACCTGTGACAAATGGAAATGTTCAGCCTCAGTAAATTTATTAGACATGGTCACTGGCTGGCTTTATTTAGGAAATAGTAATTTACTGCCTTATAAGTATTGCAAGCAATAAACATGACTTTGTGTTACTCAAATCCAACCACAGACCTGTTCCTAAACAGCTTTCAGCAAAGACAAACCTTAAATGTGAGGTGCAGGGGGTATTTTTGGAAGCAGGTGCCTTATCAGGTCAGAGATGGGATGGCTGCAGTTTATTGAAGCTTCCACTCACCACAGCAAGAAGAGCAAATTGGTGTTTGGTGCTTTGCTCCTTGTCTTGTGCCAGGAGGCGCAACCCAGAGATGGTCCCAGTCCGAGAGTGACCGGTTCAGGCAGAGCCAAGGGGAAGGACCTTGTCCAGAAAAAGGGGAAAATTGACCCAGTTTGGTGCTGCTGTGCTGGAGGTTGGTTTGGAGGTGCCCCTTCCAGCCACTGCTGCTGCAGTTGAATAAAGCCAAATAACTGAAGCTGTTCATAAACACCTCTGGTTCCACAGGAAGGGAAACAGCCCAGAAACCAACCCTCTAAAAGTCTTCTAAGAGATTTTTTATACATAACACAGCACAAGAGAACCCTTAGATCTTCCTTGCTTATGTTAGGGTTTTTTTTCTACAGTTATAACTTTATTTATTGACTTAGTATTTGATTTAATACCCCCTCAAATTTCCTTTTAAAGCCCAGCCTTGAAAGAGCATCCCTGCTCTGCCTGGCAATTTAGATTTCAGCTCAGCCTGTCTGCAATACCTGTCTATAACCTATCCCAAAGTTATGATGATAGTAATTCACCATCGTAAGGTGCAAAATTTGCAGTTTTAATCAAGCTGCAGCTGGAAATCCGGCCTGCCAGTGTGTTTGAACTTAGCATTCAGCTGTCCAGGGGTGTTTCTCTCGGGCTGAGCTGCCTCAGCAGTTACACCCTTGTGCCCCAGGTGACGGTGACCTTCCTCCTGCTCCTGCAGCTGCTCCAGCTGCTGCCTGTGTCCCAAGCTCCTACAAGTGTTTCAAATAAATACCAAAATAAAATCAAAGCAAGCATTTATTTGATCTTACTGGGCCGCCTTGTTGCTTGTTTGCTTCCACATGGACAGCAGAAGGAGCCTAATTCATCCAACAATCATAATTCACGTGGATCCGTTTCAGGAAGCCCATTTCATACTCTGGTAACAAATGATAACAACTTTTCTGGGTGTTCTCAGTGCCTGGTTGTGACACCTGCCTGGCTGTAGCCCTTGGCAGAGACAGAACTTGTGGGTCTGGATTTTCAGAAGACCCCAGAGAAGTGGGGTGACACGAGAGGAGCAGGTGTCAGTGGTGACACAGTGTGACCTGATCCTGATTTATCAATATCTTGGCTGAGTCAATCCTGTTTAATGAGGAAGTTGTGCAGGTGTGTTCACCCTGACAGCTCTGGGCTGGGATTGGGGGCAGTTGCAAACCACAGACCTTTCCTGTGCATTTACTTGATTTTTAAGCTGTCAAACATATTAAAAGCATCAATTGCATCAGCCGCTTTCTTAATTTTCTGAACAAGCCCCAAAGTTCAAGCTGCTGCTTTCTTCTATTGGTAATTTGAAAACAATTATCATAAAGTTGTATTCAAATCTTCCCCTTGGTACTTAATGGGTGATTTATGCTTAAGAGAGGGATTTTGGTCAGGGTTTATTAGCCTGAATTATTGAATTATTGTTTCATTGTGGAGCTTTTTGTTAAAATTTGCAGGCACTGTAATTATCAATATCTGAAATCACTTCAGCTCATTAATGAAGAAAATCATAAAACAGAGCAGCATAATGACACCTAATTGCACAAGCTAGATTACAATCTTTCATTTACAGGTAGGCATCAGTGAACTGGGGGAGCAGAACTTGGGTAACACGTATTCTTCTGGGGTTTAAGATGATTTTCTGGATTTTATTTCTTTTTCCTAAGTAAGTTATTCCTCAGCAATGCACAGGCAGGTGTTTAAATGCAGGGCATGGCCTGCACAGGCACGCTTTGTGTTCTTAGTTTTGCTTTTAGCTGAGACTCTATAAAGAGGTTGTAGTTCACTGCTGTGGTATTTGCAAGTTGTTTTAGATGTGGGAAAGTGCCTGTTTTTTTCCCCATTAAATTATTTAAACGACATGAATGTTTTTACTCTGCATTAGGTGTTAAAGCTGTAATTTTAGCTACTTTCACAGCAGAGAATCTGAATTTTCACGGTGACACCTGGCAATGGGTCTGCTCCATTATACAGCACGTCAGGAATTTCCCTGGCTTTTGTGGAGCAACAGTTTAAGGAGGATGCACAGGAGAGCTGTCATTAAAAATGTAAGCACAGTGGTTGAGTAAAATGCAGGTTGCTGCTCAAACTGCAGGCTGATTCCAGTCTGGTCTCAATTCTGACATGGATTTTACATAAAGTAAAAGCCAGAGGTTCCTTCTAAACAACCGTGCAGTGGCTGGAGTGGAACGTAACTGCTCATTTTCACCTCACAAGTGCTGAGTAAGAATAATAATTTCCTGTCTGCAAAAACTGCTTTTAGTTTCCCAAAACTTCAGTGCTTTAGCTGTAAATACTGGTCTGTGTGGAGTTGTGTGGTCTGCTTCCAGGGAGCCGTTCGGCTGTGAGCGAGGATGGGATTCCTCAGGGGCTGGTGCTTGGGATGCCCATCTCTCCTGAGTGTAATTTTGTTTGCTGGACATTGAGGAGACTCTGGCACATCCAGTTTCTCCCTCCAGTGAGTGACTGCTGCCCTTTCACCCTGGGAGGATTGTTTAGGTCAGGAAGAGGTCAGAAAGATCGTTGAAGTCCAACTGTTGAGCTGACGCTGCTGAGTCCACCACTCACCCATGTCCCCAAGTGCCACACTTGTGTGTCTTTTAAATCCTTCCAGGAATGGTGCCCCCAGCCCCTCCCTGGGCAGCCCCTGCCAAGGCCTGAGCACCCTTGCCATGGGGAAATTCCTGCTGCTGTCCAAGCTGAGCCTCCCCTGGCCCAGCCTGAGGCCGTTTCCCCCTGTCCTGTCCCTGTTCCCTGGGAGCAGAGCCCGACCCCCCCGGCTGCCCCCTCCTGGCAGGGAGTTGTGCAGAGCCAGAAGGGCCCCCTGAGCCTCCTTTGCTCCAGGCTCAGCCCCTTGCCCAGCTCCCTTCCCTGCCCTGGACACGCTCCAGCCCCTCCAGGGCTCTCTGGCTGGGAGGAGCTTGAGCCTGAACTGGTTTTGTGTAAATCAACCTCTCCTCAAAGACCCCAAAATTCTGCTGGTGACACCGAGCTCACAGACAGGTATCAATCTGCTCCTCCTGAAACAGGAGTGATAGAGGAGAACACTGCCTCTGCTGCTGCTCCCCTTATCAGTCATTCCGAGGCTCTGAAGTCTCTGGATTGCCCACAGACCTCTGGTTGCGGCTTCACTGCTGCCTCCCTGAGAAGTCAGCCATGGATAATAACCCGAGGGTTGTGCCAGCATAGGAACCTTTCTCTTCACATCTTTACCCCAAGCCCCAGGGAGGCAGGAGACTCCCTAAGGATGGTCTGCTCTGCAGGTGGGGCCTTCTGCTCCCTTCAGAAGGG